>VZTE01001920.1:2496759-2514035 GCA_013397775.1 Eulacestoma nigropectus
CGTCCCGGCCGAGGGAGCCCGGGCTGGGCGGCTCGGGGGAGCCGGGCCCGCGGGGCCGGGGCTGAGCTGCCGCCTCTGCAGCCGCCTGCGGAGAGGGGCCGTCAGCAACAACGGGGCATTTCGTACCTTCCTATCGAGGTACCTTTCGAGGCCGAGATGCGCGTTAACCCCCATTTATTTAACTCCAGAACCTCCCGTCCGGCTCGCTCATGCCGCCAAAGCGTGTTGGGGCGATAAACGTCCCCCTGTTCCGCGGTGGAGCCCCTCGTCACGACACACTTCATTCCTAGACAGCAAATACAGAGCTAAATAAAGCCCCCAAACCAAACCTTATGTAAATCAAAACCCTTGCTAGCTCAACGCCAAGGATCAGAGGACATTTTGGTTTATAATGTAAGACCTACAATATAGTGGAGTCTCTCACAGCAAATCATGTTTTAAAATAGACCGGCATGTTTTGTAATGGTTATTTATAGAAAGCACATTCAAAGGCTGAAGTGCAGTTATAGGAATATTTCAGATAAGTTTTAGGCTGTTTCATTTTTCTCTTGGAGAAATTTGCATGCAATTTTCACGACATTTTCCTCCAAAAATAACTAGTGTTTCCATTGCAGGCTTCAGTGTAGAAGAAGCCTGCTGTGTCTCTAGAATGTGTATCTAGAATGCACCTAGAAGCAAATGGACCTTCCCTCTGTTTGTTAAGGAAGCTCACATTTTTCGTTTAGACTCTTACATTACTGAATTGAACTAACCTAATTATTTCTAAAAGTGCTCCTTTGTTAAACTGGATGATTCACGCCACTACTACCTTAAGTATGGCCTGGCAGAGCCAGAGTCCTGTCCTGTCCTAGTCCTGTCTGAAGTCCAAGCCATACCCCATGGTTATCCACCCCAAAAGCCTCCCGGAGTTATGTGATTATTTGCTTGATGACATGTAAAGGATTACTTGTTGGTTTAGCAACCAAACAGAAGTTACCTGTAAGTCCAAAAACCACTTAAGCATTCAATTGAAGTCACGGTGCAAAAGAAAACCAGAGCAAACTTTTCTGGATATGATAAATGTTCATGATAATGCAGATACTGTAGCAAACAAAGACACGTAGACCTCTCTCAAACACTTTATGACCTAAGACCACATCAGCTGCGTGTGTTACGCCACATCAATTTTTTGGCATGCGATGCTGAATCTTTTCAAAACTTTTCCAATTATTCTCTTATTTTCCTATCATTTTCATGTCTCAGTGACAGAATTTCTAATTTCATATCTCCTCTAACATATTTTTCTCTCATTAGTATTTATTTTTGTGGAAAAAAATAACACAATCCCCCTCTCATTTTTTTTCCGTGTGTCTTACTGAATCCATCACTAGAATACAAATCATAGTAGCCCAAAGTCGCTAGCTTACATCAAGTTTTAGGAACTGTTACAAAGTGATTGTGAGGTTATATACCAAACTGTCTTGCCAGACCATTTGTACGTTGATTTGAATGATTTTTACCTTGAAGCAGGTCCCTTATATCTCAGAATTTTAGCACAGCAAATAAAATACAGATCTGATTATGACATTGGTTGTTAGACATCTACCATAATACCACTGTTGATCACTAGATGTGACTGATTTGTACTGCTATTTGCTCTAGTAGATCCACTGAGTAGAAAAAAAAAATTAAAAAATTAAGTTTTCTTTTTCCATCAGAGTTTATTCAGAGGAAATTGTACTCAGTAATAAATAGAGCATATGGGGTTTGTTAGCTTTTCTGAGTAAAATTCAAATAAAGTAAAATCTCCTTAAAAAAAAAGCAAGAACTCTAATAAAATGGCATAGTGATGCTACACAGCGACTTTCCAGAAACTCACCCAGCCAAGGTGTACCAATAAATAGACCTCTGCTAGTGGGCTTTCCTTCCCTCCAGCTGTTACCCACTCTAACACATACCTGTTCATTTTAAATCCAGAAGGGGCCATTAGCAGGCCTGCCAGCACTCTGCTAACATTTCCTGCTAACAAATGAGTCTCGTTTGTAGTTTGAGTTAGGTTAGAACCTTCCCAGTCAGTCTGCTCATGGCTTTCTCGCAATAAATTGAAAAGCCTGCTTGTGTCTAGAATATTTTCCCTGTAGTTGTGCATTGTATCTTGCATTTAGGCTTCTTCTCTGTAGTTTTAACCATACCTTTTAGCGCAAGAGCTGCCTGCACATCAGTATTTGAGGAAGAGAAAGTAGGACTTTCTATAACACAGGTTCAGAAACCCAAACCAAAAATTATTAGATCAGGCATTTACCATGAAAAAAAGCTGAGGAGTGAGTTTCCCTGTAAAGCCCATGGAGCAACTTTCTGTGCTGCAGGGAAGCTGGAACAGCAGAGCAGGGCTGCCAGCACTGCAAGAGTGCTGAGAGCCTGAGAAAATACAAATGTATGCAACAAACCCAGACTGACTTTTCAAGCTTCGGAAAGAATGATATGTTACTACTTTCAGAACAGAGCTGGTTTGGTTTTTTCCCCTCTCCTCTCACAGGGCACTTGCTTGCTGAGTAACACTGCCCAGTACACGCTTGTATGTTGGGCTGCAGGAAGTGAATATGTATATGTATATAGATATATATGTTTATGTATGTATCTCAAATAATATAGAAAGACTTGGGACATCATGCTGCAAAAGGAGATTGTAGCTTCTAGCGGACTTGTCACAGGATGGGGTCCTGTCTAGCAGCACATCTCCAGCTCCAGTTCAATGCTACAGCCTCTTCCCAGTGCCCTGAGACCTTCAGCTGTGAGATGCAGGCCTAGAGAGGAGACAGATGTGGGAGATCTGAGGGAGTTTGACGGATCTCACGCTGATTTCCTGTCTCCCCTCGCAACAACCCAATTGGCAGGTGAGGGGGTAGAAGGTTGACATATATATGTATACAAAAGAAGTAGTTTGTTTAGACAAACTATGAAAAAAAACCCCAAGCCAAAAAACCAAACCAACCAAAACCCAAAGCCACTCAATTTGTAATTCTGCACACAGTTCTCATATCCTGATAGTGCCTCTGACTATGAACAGAAGTAAGAGTCTTGGGAGTATTCCTTGGAGAACTGGAACAATAATACTGAAAAATATTTTAACCAGGAGAAATTAATTTAGAAAGCTGGTAGTTGAAGGTGTACACAAATCTTGTTATATAAGTGGGAGGAAAATGTCGCTACTTGTTGCCAAAATGAAGTTTTGTACCCCTCTGGCAAATTCAGCCTTTTTTGGTTGAAGAACCCAACTTAATTTTCTTACTTTTGAAATACTGATGTCTCATGAAAAAGCCAAGGTAATGGCTTGAAACATCAACTTCCTCCTTTTATTTTAAATCATCTTGTCCAAGATTTAGTCAGAACTTAAAGCAGTTTGAATGGTAACATAGTTGGGTTTGTGGCACATGTTACAGGCATATTTTCTTTCCTTTTCTTTAAAACATTTTTTTCTAGTTTCTCTCCCTGCCTTTCATTCATTCTGGGAGACTGAAACAAAGTCAGAAATGCCATTTCTTATGTGACAATGACCAACAAGGATTACTCAGTTTGCTAGAGAAATTCAGTGGCAGAATTAACCTTGAGGAGAGAATGGCTGACAGGGCACAGCTGTTGTCAATGCCGACTTGCCAAGCAGAGGGATTTTACTGAATTCCTCAGGAGCAGAAGAGCTTTGCTACAGGAAGCTTGCTCAGAAGTACGCTGACAAGAGCTCTGAAGTATCAGGGAATCATATAGAAATCATAATTTCCTACTCTGTGTCTCAGATACGACCTGTTGACAGTTGTCTCTTCTACTCTGAATTTGCTGATGTATTTTCTGTACAACCATCTCTGGTTAGTTGTGTTGTACAGATTTACTTTGTACTTTCACTGCTTGGCAGTTCGAGATGTGCTCATCCCCAGGCACTGAGATTGGAGCTGAAGCAGCAGAGACTTTGCTTATGGCAAGGACAGAAGGGAAGTGTTTAAGCATCAGGGGGAACTTAAACAAGCAGGTGGTGGTTCTGTGATTAAAGTTTGTGCTTGGAAATAGGCAGTGATGTCCTCTGGGGGATTTCACTCTGGCAGTGAGTCCACTGCCTCAGGACTACTTGGTTTGTTTGCAGTGAATTTAAAGCCCAAGTTTATTTAACTCCAATGCCATGTATAAAAATGGTACTTTTAGTAGAGACTATATATGCTTTTTTTCACCTTCCTGCCAAACTGGGTGCTCTCCTTTAAGCCTTTGCTTGGCAGGTTTCTTTAATTAGCTGTAATTGGTTTCGACTGTGTGAATTCCAATGGTAAATCAAAGTAGATCTGGCTAGTTTTGCATGAACTAGTAAGTATAATTTGAAAGTTACTGTAGTCATAAGATGGGGGGGAAAAGGGAGCTACATCTGAGCTTTTTTGTTTTGTTTTTAAAAGCCATTCTTACCCTTCTTCTCTTACAACGTGTAGATACCCCTGTGTTTGGACAGTATCTAAACATGTGTGACCATTTGTATAGGTTTTGAAGCCAAAGTATCAAAGTCAGTGAGACTGTGTGCATAATTTTAAATGTGGTACTAGTGTGAGTACCACCGGGAAGCCAGTTCAAACAGAAATCTAGGAATTTTTTTTTTTTTTTTTTTTTAACATGCCAAAACAAGATACAGGTTTTAAAGATCTTCGTTGTAGAAGTTTTTGAATTGGTCTTTTGTGGGGAAGGGCTGGGCTTTTTTGTTTTGTTTTTAAACACAGGCTGACATTTTTAGAAAAAATATAACCCCTTTTCTACTGGCTCTAGACTTAAGGTCACATAAACATTAAAGGACATAAGCAGAAGGGTGTGATGTTGCAGCAGCAGTTGAAGTCTTTGGTGCACTCAGAGGTTTATCTGCGATTTGGGAAAAAGCCAATATGAACTTTGGCTAATTTTGCAAAGCTAGCAAATACTGGTATACTTATCCACAGGAAAACTTGCTGGCATACTTGACTTCGTTAAATGACTCTCCCTTTGTTTTGTTATTATTTGTTTTAAACATAACTGTCTAGTCCTGCTCTCTAAAGCAGTCAGAAGCCCTTTCATGGATCTGAGACAGGCAGGATTTGCTGGTTGCAGGTCTGGGATAAAATTCAACGTGGAAGATTCTAGAAAGTGTGTCACAGCCTTCTTCCTCTCTTGCAGAGTCAGGTTTATTTATTTTTCTCCCTTCCTTCCTGCCTGCTGAAAACACCTGTTTGCTTGTGGCATCTTTCCTGTAGGCAGTGGTTGCAGAGATATAATCTTCATACCAAAGGATGTGGTGGGAGGGAAAGGCCAGTCAGCTGCTTCCTGCAGCACATGAGCGGGGTGAGATTGCAGAGCACAAAGAACTCATGCTCATATTCACAGAAGAGCTCTGTATCAATAAATATGGATATTATCTGCTGGAGCCAGGCAGGGTTCGAAACATTAAACAAAGCTGTGCTAGCTGGCTGGGTGGGGTAGAAATTCCTCTAAAGGCTTTCACTTATAAAAGCAAACGACTGATTCCAAAACTGACCCACCTGACCAAAGAGAAAATATTGACTTTCATGTAATCTCTTTACAAGCTGAGGAATTTGTTTTACACCCTCTTCTCAAACAGAATGGAAAAAATTTAATGAGACTGTCCCTGACATTATTTGAAGGAATCAATGAAGAGCTTAAAATAAGAAAATGAAAGGTCAGCATCTTTTTTTGTCAGTGCCTGTGAAATTTTAACCACTAATTTGGTGAATTGGCATGTTTTATATATGACCTAGACTTAGCTGAGTAATGGAAGCAGAACTCTTCTGAAGCTGGATTTTACTAGGCAGCTGGAGTGAAGTTCCCCATTTCTTTCACCTCTGTTACACTTGGGAGTGGAAATGACAAATTTTGAACTCCTGCAATTCCTCCACTATCAGCAGGAAGAATCAGGAAGCCAAGACATGCTTAAGCTGCTGGCTACCTGTTTTGGGTACCTTGGGGCCATTTGTCATCTGTGAAATTTTGGCAGTGGAAAGGGAAGCCGATATGAGCTTGAATGAACGGGCGAGGATGTCATACAGCCTCATCCCATCTTTAGCACAGATCCAAAACCTCAGAGACACCTACAGAGAACATGTGTGACAAGAACATGCACTGGCAGGGAAAACAAAGGTGTTGTTTGCAGAAATAAAGCAAATTATGAAATGGGTGCTTTGTTTGCTTTTCTTTAAATAAACTGTACCAGTAAAAAAATCTAAAATCAAGAGAAAGGCTCTCAAAATCAAAATTATCACAGGCTGGCCCACAGTTTAGGGCAAGAATTAACTTAAGGTCATCTGTGTTTATCCTTCCATGCCAGCTAATTCATAACTGGGAATTGAAGGGAGCAGTAGGATGCAGGCCTTCAGGGCAGCATGAAAACTACATGACCTTTGCTTTGAAATGCTGGTATGCACTTAAAGTTGGATTATTTTCCCCCAGAATTTACGTTTGTCATTCTTACACCCGTATTTCATGATTTCTAGAGAAAATAAATAAGGAGACACCAGGAAGAGTGTGAATGACATTAGGAAACACCCCAATTTCCAAATCTTTAAATGCACCCATTTGACTGTACTATTAGGTGTTCCAGCTTTATTTTCCGTGTTGCTGCCCCAAGATCCTTTGCACAGCTGGGTGCTAATTTTTGGTTTTAATGACGCAAGGAGTGTGAATTTAAGCATAAAGAGCGATGAAGAAGGGAGTAAACTTTAGCTGATATACAAAAGATGTATCATAGGATCACCTAAATATGGTCTAAATGACAAGAAATGTAAAAACCAGAGATGAATATCAATGGAATTACAGGGAGAGATGGGCCGTGAGGATGTTGCACAGTAGAACTGGGAAGAGAACAGAGAAATGGAGAGGCCTGTTAACATAACTATTTCTGATCTGCATGACTTAGCAACCTCACTTGATACCTGTTTCTGTAAACCAGTAGTAACTCCTCTGAGAGCAAGCTACAGCAGCAGCAGGATAGACTATTTCAGTGATGAATACTTCCTGTTATTGGTTAAAAAAGAAGAGACGTTTTGAAGCATTTTCTCAGGCATGGGACTAAGGAGACTGCTCGTGACAGAGGGGATGTGGTCATGTGTCTTTGCTGACACATCAGGTGAGGGATTGGCCATGTATTGAGAGCTCTGAGGAGACTCAAGGGTGGGAATGCCAGTAAGCAAGTGGAGAGAAAATAAAGCATTTCTGCAATGGTCGGGTTGGACTGACTTTGCTGAGATGTTGGACTCACATCCGGTCTGTCCATCCATGGATATGTCATCCAAGAAAATGAGCTCAAGCTCAGGGAAAGAAAATCACTCTGAGACAAACTCAATGCCAGTTTTGTCAACACTGAAATTGAAAAGAAAAAAAAAAAGAAAAAGAAAAAGTTACATTTGAAAATGCTTGATTTCACTCACACTGTTAATGTCTTTCCGCTCCTCTCGGATAACCTTGCCTTGTATTTCTCTCTTCATAAATATAAATAAAAAATCATTCCCATATACACAAAGGGTAAGCTCATAATGATCTTCTGTAGTAGCTCTAATGAAATTATTGTGCACTTCTCCAAGAAAAACACGAGTTCACGCCTTCTCTTGGTTAAGCAGAGCATCCCAAGAATATTTAAAATAAAATGTTGAACAGCAAATGCAGTTTGTTCTTTATAAGAGACTTACGTTATAGAATGTATACCAAAATGCACCACAAGCATGCAGTGATGTAATTCAAGGCTATAAATTAATTGAAAAAAACCCAAATCTTACTGCCTTTTGGACAGATAGGGGCAAAATTAAAGGACTTGTGAGTGAACTGATATTTATTTTTTCATTTAGTCATGGTGCCATCTCCGAACAACTGTGTCTGCTCATGGAACTGCTTCCAACAGGTGGTTTTCTTTAAACATATGAAGAGTGTATCTGTATTATTTCTGAAGAGTTTTTCTCTCCTGCTGAGGTTTCTTAGTTATTTCTCAGAAGAAAAAAAAAAATTACAGAAGGTACTTCACTCTGTTCATCCATTAAAGTGAGTGGGTGGTGGCTCTCACTGAAAGCAGTCTCACAGTAGCTTTTGGCTGTCAGGCCACTTACGTAGTTACCTACACCCAGTACCTTAAAACAGTTCATGGAATCATAACCTTACTTGGAACAATATTTACGTCAGAGAATCACCTTTCTCTATTTTTTGCAGGCAGTTTAGTAGAAATCTTTGTATCTGGGTAAACTTTATAATTTCATTTACAATTTTAAATTAGTTTTCTATTAATTGTTAGATATATGAGAGGAATCCACTGGATTAATTGCAAGTGCAATCTGAAGTTTGAAAGCCTATAATCTGTCAAATTTCCAGTTTACTAAAATTCTGAGAATAAGTCTCCAAAGCACAACATAATATCCTTTGGCAAATCAATACACATAATGGAAAGAAGGAAATGGTGCACAGGAGCTTCAAGACATTGCTTCTTAAAGATAAACAGAAGCTAAAACTGAAGTCAATACTTACTAATGATTTGCGAGGAAGCTTGACATGAGAATATTTTAGTTAAGCCAGGTACTTGAAAAGAGACTGCTTGGGGCTCTCCAGCTCACATATACCTGGGTTGGGCTGGCTTGTTGCCCGGTTCTAGGAAATTCTCAACCCAAAACCAGCTCACAGAGTTTTACTTAAGTTTATCTCAGATGACAGAAAAGTACTTGGTTTGGACAGTGTGGTTCTGGGATAACATTATTTATATTACAGGATGTGTCAAATTCATAGCGTAAGAATGACAAGAATTTGTTCCTTTTGTTTCCAAGGGGCTTTGGTTTTAAGATAATGTGCTCTTCTTACCCTCAGACAAGTATACAAATTTTGGCCCCATTATCTCAGAAGATATTAACAGTATCACAGCTATCACTAATGAGATGAAAAATAGAGTGGGTATGCAGCTTCTAAAAACAGCGAATCAGAAAATGAACTGCCAGCACCTGCAGGCACCCCGTTCTTGAGAGCAGCATGCACACGTTACAGATCAGATCAGGCCACTTACACGATGTTGAGTGTCAGCTCCATCATTCAGGACAGCAGTGTCTGATTCTTGTCATTTCTCTCTTTCTCCTCTTCCTCATTTACAGGAGGGAGAGACTGCATGGCCTTTAGTCATTTCCCTAAACAGGAAGAGTTGCTATCTGTGCAGTTTCTTTTTTAAACTACTGTATTTTTAAGGAGCTGTTTGAAGAGGGTTTCGTTATTTATTATTGTATTGAAATTGAACCTTGAGCTAGTAAAAACAATATTATGGTAGTGCTCTAGTTATAAAACCAGAGCTGCTGTTTTCACAAGAGGACACTTCAAATTGCTGCACAAAACCTTTGACTGTTGAGCACTGAGAGGTTTGCAGTGTACAAGCCCCAGTTATTGTGAACAGCCAAGCAGCAATAGACAGTTTTTCAGAGGTTATTGCTGGTAGTTTAATTGTAATCTAAAATAGAGAAAAAAAGTGATTTTTTTAGGGGACGGTGGGGTGGATCAATATAACTGCAACACTTTCCATTTTTTAATGCCACTTGTGTTATACTGGAAAACAGCACAGAAATTGCATCCGTTTCAATAATCAGTGATCTTCTGAGGGCAAAGGACAGAGTCAGTCTTCATTCTAATATAACTTGATCAGCAATCATTGAGAAAGCTGAGTGAGGAGGAAAGAACAGGACTTCAAGAGTTTGGTAGAGGCGGATGGAATTGCCCCCCAGACACCTCTGTCTATTCATTGCACCCTAAGAGTTGTGTCTTCCTGATGTATCCCAGAGCTTTCTGTCTTGTTATGGCTCATGTTTGGCCCCTTGGCTGGAACCACCAGTGAAGTCACCGAGCCATTTTGGATTATCGGTTATAATGCCATCTAAAGACAACACACACCTCTACTCTCTTGTCCTCAGAAAATCAGCTCTCCTGAAGTCTGACAGATACAGTGAAAATTGTCACAGAAAGCTTTTCAGAGATTATAGAATCATAGAATCAGCAGGGTTGGAGGAGGCCTTTGAGATCATCCAGTCCAACCATCAACCTTGTGCTACAACTAACTATGAGATGATTCAGTCTTTATAAGGCAGTTAATATTTTCAAGAATCTGCAAAAGCAACCGACCGTCTTTTTCCTAACATGACTTAAATGTAGGATCTCATCTGGTTAGAGGCCCCAAAGAGACATTCTGGTTTCCAGTTGTAGAAAACCAGGACAGCAGTTCTGTTTCTTCTGGGGACAGTATTTCCATGTCCTTTTCTGACTGTATTCTTCAAGAGAACGTAATGTACAAGTCAGTCAGTCTCACCTGAGTGCCTGGCAAGATCATGGAGCAGATTTTCCTGGAAACTATGCAAAGGCATATGGAAAATAAGGAGGAGAGTGATGACAGCCTGAGGGCATGGCTTCACTAAGGGCAAGTCATGCCTGACAAGTGGGGTGGCCTGCTGCGAGGGGGTTGCAATTGTTGATGGATAAGAGAAGAGCAACTGGCATCACCTGCTTGAAGCTGTGCGAAGCACTTGACACTGTCCCTCACGACATCCTTGTCTCTAAAGTGGGAGGACACGGATTTGGCGGATGGGTCTTGGTGGATAATGGTTTGGTTAGAGGGTCACACTCGGAGTCAACAGCTCAATGTCCAGGTGAGACCAGCGATGAGTGATGTTCCTCAGGGGTTGGTGTTGGGATTGGCACTTCGTAACATCAGTGACAGGGACAGCAGGATTGAGTGCACTCTCAGCAAATTTGCCAGCGACACCGAGCTGTGTGGTGGGCTTGACGCATTGGAGGGAAGGGATGCCATCCAGAGGGACCCGGACAGGCTGGAGAGCTTGGCCCATGTGAACTTCATGAGGCTCAACAAGGCCAAATGCAAGGTTGTCTGAAGGTTTTTTTTGAAGGACAGGAAACACGGCACCTAAACTAGTGCAGATGGTTCCTCTGTGGCAGCGCTTGCCAAGGTGCAATTGTAACCGAATAGTAACGGGTACAGAGGAATGAACAAGAAAATCTGTTGCTGATAAGGGCTCAAACATAAGACTTCAGGTAACTATTGCTTCTCACTGCCCAGTCACTCTTCTCACTGCAGGCCCTTGAAGTCTCCCACCCCTGACTGCTGTCACATTGGGTCTCTCCCAGCCAGCCAAGCCCTGGTGACACAGAGGACATACTATATATATTTGGTCCTGAGATACTGGTGAGGAATAATCTTCCCAGAATTAAGTTTTATCCTTCAATAACCATGCAGGAAGCGACAGCTTGAGAACACTTTCCCATTTGATATTTGCATAGTGAACCTACACTGGAGCAGACTTTCACAGCACCACTGAAGTTAATGCCTTAATAATAAAAACAACTTCTCCTCAATGGATTTTGTTTGTTTTATCCTGACCTTATTTTCAGGGGATTAAAATTTAGCAATAATATTTTTTATGGTCTTGAATTCTCTTCTGTTTTCAGAAAAATCATGTCGTTAAGTTCAGAAAGGAGGCAGAAATTTTTTTCCTTTAGTTTCACTTTATCACATTCTAGGAGGAGCAAAACCACACAGCAGAAGCCTCCCACAAAAAAAAAAGTTGACAGATGGAGTTTTTTAGAGAACTTACTTCCACACCGATTTTTTTTTTTAAAAAAAGACAGAAAAAGTGATTTACACCATTTTGATACCTATAGCTCTTACTACTTTGTTGAGATGTTTGAAGCTAGAATTTAGTACAGTTTAGTCTTAAGTACTGCAAAGCATCCACAAACTACAGGGAAGGAATGATTACTGAAATACCTAAAAAGCAAGCAAGCCATATGTGAGTGACACGGTTTTTTACTTTACCCATGCACTCCAAACATGTACATTGTCTTTGGCAGAAAGACAAAGCTGTTTGGAAAAACTGACACTGGTGTTCAGTAGGGAACAGGGAGTCCTGTGGAGACAATGGGATGTAAGACTTTCCTCCCTCCGCCCCCCATTGTGCTCGTGGCTGGTGAAGTTCCAAGAAAACGTGGAAAAAAATTTCTAAAGGTTTCAATTATCCTGAAACAATCATTTTCAGTAGTCACCTAAGGAACCCAAAGGAAGTCCACTTGGTTTAATTTTTTCCCTGAAAACGATGATAAAACAAGTTTATAAAGGAACACGGTACTTACCCTTTATCAGGCTCTAATTCAAGAGTTTAAAAGCATTTTGCTGGCTTTACACAGGCAAGTATTTACCTCATTCAGTTGCTTAGTAGCTCCTTTGGAATCAATAGGAATGTAAGTGTGCTGCTGGTCAGGCACATGCTTTAGTCTTGCTGAATCATGTCCTTTGCACGTCACACTCATTACTGAAAAATGTGGTTGTGACCATACACCGAATTTGTTATGGAAGGTAGAACATGGCATGACATCCAGCTGGTGTGTGTGTGAATGCTGGGGTAGGGGAAGGGGGATGATGGATGTTTTCAGCTCTGAGACTACCACGCATTTAGATATTTCGGAAATTCTGCCATTTCCAGAAAAATCCTAGATGCTAGAGTCCAGGCATTTTGAAAGCCATGTTATTTCTGTAGGTACACTGCATACACACTAAAAAAAACCCCAAAACGACCAAAACAACACTGATTTCTGCCAGGTATGTGACACCATAACAACCACCATAACAACACAACAAATCTGCTTTTTTAAAGAAATGCTTCATACACACTGAATTCAGTATGGACCAAGATGACAGCGTTTATTTCTCTATTAGCAATATTTAGGACTCTCTAGTATGCAGAGAAATATTATCCCACATATTACATGGCTGAATGAGCAATGTAGTATACCAAGATGCTGATGCAAAATCTGCAAAAATCAATATGCTCACTTCAGTCAGCTCTGAAATAAACTTCAACATTAGTTTTGTTTCTCAAGTTTCAGTTTCAAGAGAGATTTTTTTGGATGAAAATAGCAGAGAAAAATATAAAAGATAAGCCTAACATCTACAATGAAGCAGTAATGCTTAGCTATCGTTAAGAGTCATGGCTTGCTTTCTTTCACATAGAAATCTTTACACAGGAAGAAAGCTTCCCTTCCCTCTCACTCCTTCATGAAAATTGTTTTAGATTTTAGTTTCTTTAAGCCATCACAGAAGATTTCTGATTTTGTTGTAAGCAGAAAGGTGTTTGTGTTTGACTGCTTCCAACTGCCAGAAGGTGTTGCAGAAAAGTGTGCAGCATAGCTATCCCAGGAGTTATGTACTGGCTGCCTTGCTGCATTGCCTCTTTGCTTTACCTTCTTTTGCTCATGTTCACATGTATAATCATACATATATCATATGTTCACATATCTCTCTCTCTATGTATATCTCTCTCTACCTAGTCTGTATCTGTCTATATTCATAGATGTGCCTAAATCTAAAAACATTTAATGCAGAAATGGAATCAGGGTAAGCGGTCTTGCAGAAGAATGAAGCAAGCATCTTGCAGTTAAAAAAATAAAATATTTATTGAGGTCAGAGGTGGAAGTTTACTAGATTAAGGCAGTACAGTGGGAATAGAAAACTAGCTGTGCCCCGAGGATGGTTTTGTAGCTGAAGCAGGGAAAGATATGTTCAGAGTGCAGCTAGCTCAGCCAAACCTAATTAGGTACACAGCACTCAGCCTGTTCATAGACTCTGTCTCCAATGATTGACACTTCTCTTATGATGAGGTTGTTTTTTATTAGAAGGTTTGGGGTTTACCAGATGAGTATAATGATCAATAAATTGAAAATAAAGGACAGCCTCATGATTTACCTGGTATAAATGTGAAAAATACATGCATTGTGCTTTGTACTGTCAAGCATAAATTATCATGTTCTTTCCAGAGTGTGATATCTGTTGTGGGAGTAACTGGTTTGTTTTAGGATTCCTCATATTAGATAAAATTAATGATGATATTTTCTTCTATTTCCTTATTCAGAACATTTATTCATACAATCAACTCTAAGCTTAGAGTTTTCCAGGTGAATTTTTGGACACAGAATGAAATACAGGAACAAGAAAAACCCTTGTAGGCAGTAAAGCTGCATTTTTAATCCCAGCAGTGATCTGTCATTCTCTGTTAAAGAGAAGATGCTGGATGTATTTTTAGACCAGCTTAATTCCGGTATCTGCATGAGGTTTCTCCTTGCAGTAAGTGCTTCACTGTGGAGAGCTGACACCTCATCTGTACAGAGGCAAGGTGCTTTCTTCTTTTCTGTGAGAGAGGATGGTTTAAGGTTAAGCCAATAATTATGCCAAAGCAATATGAATTGAGTAGTATTAGGTGTACAGTAAGAGGGAATGGACTTAGAACAGCATTGCAGGGAATACCTGCAAAGTCCTTCATCTGAGGAATCGGCCAGAGATTTGCTTCTCTTGAGCTATAGTTTTTCTTCTCTTATCTCTTCTGGCTACTGAAGACTTACATTCAGGTGCAGATTTACTGGAGGTGAAGTGTGAAAGTGGGCTAATTTAACTCTCCTGTTAGTCCTGCCTCTTGCTGTTTTCCTCAGTTAGCAACCAGTGATAAGAAATTGGAGAAGGGTTTGGGAATGCATACCAATAGAGAGAACAGTGAACAAATTGTTGAGGAGGTGGTAAGCATTCTTTTATCCAGATGGAATAATAATAATGATTTTTCTTGGCCAAGACAAGACAGATACAGTCATAAAAGCCATGAGTTCTGAAATTCTGCTGATCTAATTGCTCTTTTGAGCCCCATTTGTTTATACTGATGGGTACACATTTAAAAGTCAGAATAAAAGAAAGGCACAAAGTGAACAACTAATGTTCCTAACCAAATGCGCTGCCTTGCCCTTAATTCTCTCCCGAGAGGATCGAAGGGATAACACCACCAGCTGCTCCACATCTGAGCTAGAACTGGGTTCTGATTAATTGGAGATACTGCTCTAGAGAAAGGCTTGGTGGGGGTGGGAGGTGTGAGTGGGTGTGTGTTAACTACAAACCTCAATTTCAGGATGCAGTTCAAATATATCTGAAGACTGGACAGCAGGAGTCCTCAAGTTGAAAAATACAATTAAGATGTACAGCACGGGTCTGCTTCACAGAGGGTTTTAAAATGTAGTTCAAGATCATCTCAGGGTAATTAAAATCAAAGGGTCAGAATTGGTTTCAGACAGAATTAAAGAGGTGGAAAGCACTCGTAATTGTATGTTCAGTGCTTTAATAGAAGAAAATAAAAGGTTTGATCTGAAATGGAAAATGGAAGCTAATCTGCAATGTACAAGTGTCACTTGAGTCAGGTGCCTAAAGGAATTGGCAATGTCAAAAAGCTTTCTGCTCCCACCTTCCCCTTTGCGAAGGTGGATGGCCGATGCGTTGAAGTAGTATTTTAGGGAAACTTCAAAAGGCATTGCTGGCCTGGAAGAACGCCTGAAAGGAAGTGTTTGAGAACATTAAAGTATCTCATCTGACATACTTAACCAATTTTTGAAGGGGCACAGGTTATGAGATGTGGATGCTAAGAGCTTGGTTGCGGAGAGCTTTTCCAGCTCTCTGACAGTGTCTGTGTGAGAGCGAAGACTTTCGCATGGATGCTGGCTGAGAAACAGTTGGAGAGTTTTTGTAAATAATCCCTTTATCATTGCACCTGTGAGGTGTTTTGCAATGTTGTTATTACTAACTGAAGAATTGTTTTTAAATGGGTGTTGTAGAATCTAGCCAATCATCCTGAGAGGTGGATGGTCAAAGAACCAGTGACCTTATGCCATTCAAGCGAGCTAGGGGATATAAACCTCTGTATATTAATAAATAATTGCACTATTCCGCTTTTCCTGAAATCTGCCTGTTTCGTTTCTCTCCGTCCCTGGTACAACAGCGACAATGAGAGATCCTTTTTATCTTCAGTTCCAGCAATTTCCAGACTGTATAGTACTGTCCCTGAAGCTCTTGGAAAGCAGTTCTAACTATTTGTCATTCATAAGCCCTTCTTCCCAACACTGAGGCTTTGAGTAGATTAAGATTCCAGATCTAGATTTCTCTACTTCTGTGGGCAAAAGTCTAAGAAGTTGCTTTAGCAATAGGGAATTACCTCAGCAATGGCAAACTCTGTAACAGTCTCAGAATTCAAGTGTGACATACATGGAGATCCCCTGGAATATCTACTGGTGTGAGATGATCTGGCCAATGATACTTTTATGCTTTCCAGGAATCTTCAGGTCCTAGATAGAACCATTTCTAAGAGAATGAACGCTTTGGCATATTTGTCTCATTCTCAGTGAAAGCTTCAGAGCTCCTTCTCATGTGCAGTTATTGCAGATACATGGAATGGTACGAGGATTTTCATGCATGATTGGCTTTTATCTGGAAATCTGTGATATCCTACTGCAGCTTACATGCAGGAAGTTGATGTTCCCTATATGTGTCACATTTATTGTGTGACATAGAAAGGGGTGCCCTTGCAAAGTCATAGCTTTGAGCAGACAGGCCCTTCAACCTGCATAAAACTTCAGAGGTGGTGGCTTTTCACCCTAATCAGAATGAAAAACCGAGCCTTAACTGACAAGAACATAAAGGAAAAATATTCTTCTAGAGCTCTCTTTCAATGATGTCTAAAGGATCATGTTCTGAACATTAACTTGACGTTTCAATTTAACATTAACTGTATTATAAATGATGGCATAAAAAAAAGGACAGCACACTGTCATTCCTGGTGCTACTCAAACCCTATGCAGAGGGACTAAAAGTGACTTAAAACCAGTGATGAGAAATGCAAAACCTAGAAGCCATTTAATATATTTGGTATTCAAAAAATTTACTGTCTTTGATTTTTAGTAGTTTTCCTCTATGGACCTAAAAGCCCACTTAGTGTTTCAGTTAGACACAATTAATTAGCAATATAATTTCTACTGGTCTGAGGAGCAAGACTTGTAAATGAATGCAAATAATTAAACTATGCTAGCAAGAGTTAGGACAAGCATTGCAATGCATAAGCTTGGAGCTTGAATTAGAAGCATGAGAAAATCCCACTAAGTTACGCACCAGGAGAGATGCACAGCTGGAAACACAATATAGAATTTTTGACAGTCGCTTTCACCCCGGCTCTTTGCCAGTAAATCATAATTTCCTTTAGAAGGAAGGAGTACAACTCATGCCTTTGCTTTGAAAGAGTTTAAGGGCCAGTATTTCTTTAACACCTGGAATGAGATATTAGTGTTGAAATGGGAGCTTAATAGAATTAGTTAGAGAGAATAATGAGAATATACCAAATGATGTGAGTGAAGATAATAATCAGAAATACTAAAAAACCCCAAACCAACCAATCTGATACCCCCTCCCC
>VZTE01001920.1:2518724-2717445 GCA_013397775.1 Eulacestoma nigropectus
TAAGTTTTAATTTTTTTTTTTTTTTTTTTTTTTTTTTTTGCAAGAGGGGGTGTGTTACTGTTTGTGATGTTCATCCTGCCAAAATCCAGTTTGGGCTGTTGAACACTCCCTATCCAGTGCAATCTGGTTTTGTTGCTGCCTGTTTTATTGGCAAGAACATCATGCTGCAGGGTATGCATTTAATAGTTAATATACTTGTTATCAAGTGCAGCTTTTGCCGTCCTCTGCATTTCACAACCAGGTAGCCTAGTCTTGAAGGATCACAAAATTGTGAGTGTTCCCTATTTTTTCATGTGGAAGCCCACCAGGTGAAGAAGTGAGGTTGAGTAAGATCCCAAGCTGTTAGGACAGTCTTCCACCAATGTCACTATCAATGGCCACCTAAAGCCACACAGCGGCTTTAACTCACTCACACAGTCTGATTAAAATCTGGCTTATTTTCTGAGGGCAAAGTCATCTCCACAGAGCCTATACCTGGAGCTGCTTCACTCAGCAGCATTGCATATGAATTTGGCTAATGAGCATTGAAGGAAGGTAACTGAGGAACTCATTGCGTACAGAGGAGTCAAAGCAGAGTGCTGATGCCCAGCAGGAGCAGCACCACACTGAAATCTGGGGCTTCAGCAGATTCTTAAGGAGAAGAGGATGCCATATCTACCTCCTCTCATCCAGCAGCTCTCTGGTTTGAGCTGACTGACAGTCAGTAGCTGTCCCTGTAACAGTTATTTTTTTGACAGAGAAGCTGCCAGTGTGCAAGGCTATGGATGGTTTGAAGGAAATGGGTTTTCTGAATTGTGTAGATGTTACTTCCACTCCCTCTACAGACCAGACACCTATTTCCCCACTGTAGTGCAAAGCCTATTTCACTCCTATTCATAAAGCAGCAACATGAATATCAAAACTCCAGGCTATCAGTGTATTTGAAACCTAGGCTTTTGTGAGCAAGGAAACAACTCGCGTAAGTGTGGAAATGTTTGTTTTCCTGTTCGGCATTCCCCCCAGGCACTTACCTATTACAACCACTTACCTGTTACCAATGGGTCATGGTAGACAACAAACACTGGTAACGAAGGATGCATCTTTTTGCTTTACTCAGAGCTCTGAGGGCATCCAGCATCCAGTTCCCAGTGAGTCTGGAAGTCAACAGGAATCTAAGAGCTGAGCTTAGCCTCCCTTTTGGCAGGAAAACACCACCTGGTGAACCACTTTGAAAGGCTGCAAGAGGTAAACTGGTTTGCAAACCCGTAGAGAAGCCCTTTGTTCTCACAAAGAATAAGCTGGAGATACTTTCCTGCAGTGGCACCAATCAGAGAGGGCCTGAGGATGGCATGAGGGGCAGGATAAAAGGAAGGGGTGGTATTCATGGTACAATGCCCAGTTCCATGTGCTTCCTGCACTGTTCCTAGCCAGATTCTCAGGTACTGAAAAATGATTTGTTTGAAGGTCATCCATTCTTCTGTGCTTAAATAAAGTTCTTGGTGAAGTGTTAGTCATTCACAGAAGAATTAAACCATCAGAGCTGTAGTTTCATGCCAAGAAATCATAATATGGTTACTCTGGGCCCAAGTCCAAAGTGAAAGTAGTTTGTAAAGTTTAGTTAAAATACTTGTATTGTTTAAGAATTTTTAGGCTCTCCTCCACCCTTAAAATCTACACTCGTGTATACAAACAGTTTAAGCATTATCTATCTGTTTTCATGCTCTTTAATCAGCTGAATTAAAAAGCATTCCTGCAAACTGCATGTGTTCATAAGAAGTTTATGGAGGTCACTACCTTTAGTGGCACTGTATATTACCTTATCTTATCCTTTTCTGAAGGAATATGTTCCTGACAATGTTTCCAACTTTTGAGTCAGGAAAAAAGGGACCAGGGAAAGAAACGTTTAGGACAAAGCAATCAATGATCCTAAATTGGAAAAGCCTCTCCTTTAAGATGAGGCAGTGTGAGGATTTGCTGCATTACCTACGTTATATACTGGAACACAGTGCAGAGATCCTGAGGGCAGTACTGGAGCTGAAGGAAGAGTAGCTGGGCAAATGTGGCTCTGTAGGACTGGTTGTAGTGGCTGCTCCTCATTGTCTTTGGTTGTGACTGGATATAGGGGACAGGGAGGATGGTGCAGGCAATGGATTTTAGTTGTGGCTACTCTGGTTAAAGATTGGGAAGAGATAGGTAATTTCTGGTAAAAAGTAAAAATATCTTTCAGTGAAAAATAAATTTTCTTCCACTCACTTAGAAACCTTTTATTATCTCCACCAGCTGTTTCCCCAAGTTTATGATTATCATCTTTATTTTATGGAGTATGTCCTTTCCTATATTAAGCCCAAATATCTGCAAATAGGAAGGTCTTGCCTGTTATGCTAAAACATCCGGAGTAAAGTCAGTGTCATGGTCCCAGAGAGGCAGTTTTAGAGGCAGTAGAAGTGCCCTCTTGGAGCACAGAAAATTTTGCTGACAGTTCTGGAGAAATGCAACTTCTTTCGTCTCTCAATCTCCTTCTAGCATGTCCAAAACAGAAAGAAGATAGAATAAGTACTAGTCAGCTGCAGACTGGATGGAGCTCTAGGAAGCTTGAAGCAAGTGTGTCTGCAGTTTCCAAAGTTATCCTGTGCTTTTGGAAAGGACCACTTTGGGAAAAGCTTCAAAGGAAGAGAATCCATCAGGCTTTTAAAGCTATTGATCAGTTTATAGAGACTTTCACCACTACAGACTAGAAAGATTTTGATGAAAGCAGTCTCCTGATTAGCCTTTGCTGTTCTCTTTGGCTCCTAAATTGAAGTCTGCTGAAGTGTCCTTAGTCTTTGCTGCACAGGCCTCCAAAGGCCCCTGTATCTTTCAGTGGATCCAAAAGCACACGTTTGGGATTGTAAGCAAGAAAAAAAGAATGAAGGAAAGCCAGGAAATCATCAGTCTAGGAAAAAAGTAAAAGTTTTAACTTTGGCTCCTCCCAACAGCTGATGAAAGGCTAACACAGCAGCTGGGCTGGAAAGACTGCTTCCCTCCTGAGACCCAAGGTAAGTTAACACTGTAAATGCTCTGGGGGAGTGGCAGCAGAAAAAAGGTGGAAAATTTCTGTTAGCATGGACTTTTTTGAGATGGGCCCGAACAAAATCTGAGAAACTCTTCAGCTATGAGATATGCTAATCTCAGCATGGAACTCCTCAGCTCATGACCATTGTTAGGTGAGAATTTTATGCAGAATGTTTAAACATAGAAACTAGTGTAATATAGCATATGGATGTGTTTGCCAGACAGCAAACAACAAGTGATAGTCACACACAAACATGCACATGATTTCTTTTGATGCAGGGAGCTTTACCATTCAAAACAGTTGCCCCGAGTGATGGGTTGAAGATAAGCATTCAGCTGGGCACCATTAACCATTTGGGAAGTATCTGCGAGTTGGACCCAAGTGCAGTATTGAAAATACAGAGGTATTGCATTAACTCTTTCCATCAGTGATTGTAAGTGGGAAAACTACCAACTTATAGTGATGTTGAACCAAAAGGAAGTAAAGTAAGAACACAGAAATAGCTTCACTAACATTCAGTGGTTGTGACATGTACCAGCATCATCTGGATTTAACTACAACAGATTACAGGATCATTTAAAAAAACCCCAAACAAACAAAACTGAAACACAACCGAAACCAAAAACCCAACTGAAAACCTCCAAACCACACCCTCAAAATTACAAAGAATAAAACTATTTTCATTGGAGAGTCTAGAAGAAGCTGTGAGTGGCTATACTGCCAGCTTTACACAATATATATTATGTATAATTATCAAGTGACATATATATGAACTCATTTACAAGAAGCTATTAGGAGAGCTAAGGATAGAATACTTTGAATTGTGATGCTAAGAGTCCACGCTAACTGTAGGTCCATATAAAACTACTGAAAACCTACAGCTAATTACAGGCCATAAATGAAGCCTGGTGCAAGCCAGCACCACTGAGGAAAAAAAGGAAACGAACCCCAAGAAACTCCACCACAGAATAACTAAGAATGGGACCCTTCACTGGCAGGGTAAGTTATGATGTAAAAGGCAGAAATATCACAGCACCAGCATTGCACAGCAACTCCAAAACAGAGGCTGGATAAAGAGTACAAAAGAAAGCTTGTCCCCACACCGGCTAGGAAAGCGAGTTAATGACATGAGCTAAGGATGTTACTGAGGTGTTCAAACGCTGACTAAACCACGGTTATCCATTCTCTGCAGTACCAATAACTCACCTCGACTGCCAAGCTGAGTGCAAAATAACCCCATCCCAAACCAAAAACCCCAACCCTTGGCAGGCCTAGATAGAAGTATGGTACAACAGGAGATATTCTGATGGTGATTATGGAACAGCTGCCCCCTGCCAAGTTCACTGTAGTTTGAGAAGAGCAAAATAACCTCACTTACAGGCAGATGGGCCAAAGGCTGGAGGTGCCACTTTCTGCATTGATCCTTCTGGCTCTTTTCAAGAGCTGCAGCAGATGAGGGGTGAGGGAGAAGAGGAAGATCAAGGTGTCAGGAAGATGCAATGCTGACAATAAATTATTGAGTTCTATTTTAAACATCAGAGCTTCCTGTCATTGAGTTATAGCCACAGTAAAGTCAAATGTGTCTTTAATTGAGACTACTGGAACACAACATGTTGGGCTGGGCCTTTTGTGAAAGTCCATTTGTTTCAACTAGAATTCAGAAGGCATTGGGCATATGAGCTTTACTGGACTCAAAAATCTCAGCCTTAAATTTTTGCTATAGAGGTTTAAGGGAGATTTTTTTCCATATTATTCAGAGTAATCTTATGTGGATTCCAGAGAAAAACTTTCCAGGAATCAACACTAATTATGTTGCTTTGGTAGTAAGAGATCAAAAAGCCATTACCAGATTAAACATACTTTTCATTTTTTGGAGACTTTGCTAGATCACATGGCTCAGGTAGTTAATTTAAAAACTAGCCCCTCTGAGTTTACCACTTTGCTGTACAGATAATGAGCAATTCTAAACTCAATTGGTCATTATACTTTCGTAAACTATTTGATCTCTTAACTTTTCCTGGTAAAACATTATCCGTGAAATAGAGAAATGAACGAAATATTATGGAGCATTTTAATACTTAGAACAACAAACAAACCCCACAAACCCCTTATGATCCTTCACTAGTTAAGTTTGAAAATTCAGTTCCTTGAATTAAATTTTTCTGCCTGACACTTAGAATTACTTTTACTTTTCAGTAAAAAAGTAAAACATCCATATCCATAAAGTATTGCTACTCATAAAACAAACCAAAACTATTTATATATAATAGATACAGAAAGAGACAAGAGCAAAAAGGAAAGCAAAGTCTGGTTACCGGTGCCATTTCCAGTGGAGAGATGAATTTCAAGAAGGTATGATTAAATTTGTATTAAGAGTTGAATTATAACTACAGAGGTTCTAAATAGAGTCAGCACGTTTGGCTTAATTAACGATGGGAACAGCTGGGAATATGGACAGAAAGGCTGAAGGAATGGTAATGGCTACTGGTGTTTGACGTGACTAAGTGACAAAACAGGATGTGACTGTTGTTGTTTCCTTGCTTTAAGTCCTTTGGAGTCAAAAAGCTAGAAGGCATTTTAGAGTTTCTTTCTTTCCAGGCTCATACCTTATTCATCCTGACGTCCTAAACTCACACGTAACTTGCTAAAATTCTTTAACATCTAGAGGATGACAAATGCTTTATAAGTTTGATATAAAAATTGCCCTTTATGGCATGGCAGCAGCAGGGAGATGGGCCTGGAATTCAGTTTCAAGCAATCACAATGTCAACACAATCGAGAACCCCGGGTCCCACTGGGGCTGGTTGTATGCTTGTCACGAGATTAGCAGTGAATGCGTTTTAAACTGCTGGCAGTGGAATCCCAGGCAATTTCTTTTTCTTCATACAGCATTTGTTAACCTCAGTTAATATTCTAAAGAAGTAACACGATCCAGGTTTATTTATGCATATAATCTGTTCCAGCAATCTGTTAAATCATATGTTTACGTTTCAACTAAAGGCCCAATTACTAAACTTTATTCACCTCTTCCAGTGCAACTTTAGCAAGAATTACTGTTGATAGTACCTCATGATATTTTAAAATACACTACAGTTAGGTTTCACACCACAGTAAGATCAATCTGCCATTACTGAAGACCCACAGTATTTATTGCAACTTGACTGTGAAAATTCCTGTTTTTTAAATATTTTAACCTGTAGATTAGCAGCTCATTTCTTTGCATTTCTGTGTGCTTACTATTAGGTCAGCAATAAAGTGTTCTCAGAAGTGGATTAATGCTTTGGAATGCACACAGGGGTGCAACACTGTCACATAACAATGCACAAACACTCAGAGGATTAAAGGCAGTAATACAGGCTTGCAGGCAGCTTTGCTCTACAACAGGGGCAGACAGTCCCTGCAGGATCAGCAGAAGGCATTTTACGTGCACACGCAGATTTACAGAGCTTTACATATGAGGTACTCAGTGAAGTAAACAGGATTATTTATCTGCATAAAATAAGCATGCATGGAAGTCTTCAAAGCCTGTGGACTCAAGTTTCTACCCTGTTCCCCAACTAAACATATTGGATTTTCACTACCCAGTCCCTTGCACACTCCATTTCTCTAAAGGCCCCACATTTGTAACATGAAGTGTAAATGGTATGTGCCTTGTTCACTAGAGAGAGAAGCAGTGAAATGAACTGTACCTAGTTAAGAGTTTTTAACTTAAAAGATGACTCTCAGTTTTCCCTGTACACATCTTCTGACCCTAAAATTCGTGCTGTATCTCAGGAAGCTTCAGAGCCCATGCTTGAGGTGCTGACACAATATGTCCCGTGTTTCAGTAAAAAAAACACCAGAATTTATTTCCCTAATGCTCTAAGACTTTCTGCTCTCATTTGAGTTTTACATTGAAGAGTCAATAAAATGATTTGTCAATGTGGTTTCCTTGATGCTATCAGTGTTCCTACATGGAAGCAGATTTCTTCCAAGACAGAGTATGTTGGTTTTTTGCCCAGATTCTATCCAAGCTGCATTACCTCACTACAGGGCGAGATGAAGAGTGTCCACGTAGATATTACTAAAATCCCCAAACAATGACAAGAAAAAGCCTGACACATATGATATCCTACCATGTTATCATTTCTCAGCTGTAAGATTAAAAGAAGATCAGATCATGAGAGAATTGAAACTAAGGAAATTTGACTAATCATTTGTGACCACAGAGGAATTCTACTGGGAAGGGGAGAGAGGGCAAGGAAAATCTGACTGATGAGGGTGGAAAATGAAGGAACAATTCAAGATTTCACACATGCCAACCCACCCCTTTTGACTGCTCCATTTTTTGTAGTTGTTTCAGGCTCTAAGACTTTTGCTTCTTCAGTGGGGCACTGGTAACGTTTCTTTCACTGCTGTGTTTACTCATGTAGAATCTCTGATGTGAACCTAGAGTGCTGCTTTTACCTTCATCAGGACACTTACATGTGTGCTCTTCCTTTTTCTGTCATGTTTTGCTCTCTGTCCTTCCCTTGACCATCAGTCCTGCCCCTGAAGAACTTGATTCCCTTCCTGCTGCAGAAGTCTGTTTTGTCTCTGAACCATGACCATGTTACTCCATCTTTTGTGAGCTTCATGTCAGTGGATCACCACTAGCTGAAGTAATAGCAAGGTTCAAGCCACCTGTAGGTCAAGGAGGTCAAATACTTCTCCAAGTCCATTTCCATTACTTCACTGGAACAGAAAGAGCCCCAAGACCTTCAAGGTAATGTCCTGCTCTGCATGAGATTCCTGGAATGTTGCTTGTGTGACACTTCCATACTCTCTTTTATACTGGCCCAATTTTGTCTTCATTTTCCACTATCCTTTATTTATTTCCCTAAAACTTGTGAATTGGAAGATTATTGACTCCAGCCTTCTAATTTCCTTACACCAACATTAAACTGAACATCTGTGGCTCAGTTGTAATGTTAATAGATATATGAATACAGGAAATGGGATACTGTACTGCTAGAGATAATATGTATCTTCACTCAGTTCTTACAATAAACATCTCTTCCACATCTCCTTTCCTCCCCACTGCATCTGCTATGATAGATAACCACTCAAAGCTTTGCCCTCCTACAGAGAAACTGGAAAGAGAAAGGGAAACTAACTGCTCCATCTATCAAGCTTCCCTCTGGCCCAAAGCTGTGTTCACTCCCACAGGGGATCTTTAGTGTAAGCACATTTTGTGCCGCAGAACTTGTGCTAGTCTACATCCTGTTTTCATTTCTGCAGAAAGCTCACTTCCTAAACAGTAACGGGGAGAGTTTCTGCAATCTCTTGATTGGACAGGCTATATAAGAAGCCATGTTCTCTGAGCAACACGAAAACCTGGAGGTCTGAAATCAGCACAAGGTGAATTGGCCCTCTTGAGACTCGCTGTTACTATGCACAGTGTGTTGTGTAGACCAGCAGGATTACCTCTGGAGACTTTATTAGGAAAAAAATTATTGATTAACCTACACAGAAAAATATACCCAGTACAGTACTTGCATCTGATTCCTGCCCTTTGCCTCTGTGCTGTCACTTCTAAAACACAGAGAAATTATACCTTGATAATGTCTAGTTATTCAGCATCTCCACTGCCTTTGCACCATGTGGTGCAGCCATTTCCAGCAGCACCAATCAACAGCAATACCATATTTCAGAGTATCTGGTACTCCATCTTTCTTTCACCTTTATACTCAGCTCACTCATTTGATAAATTCTATGGCCTGGTAGATTAATAGCTTCCTTTACTAACGCAAGAGTTTTTGCTAATTTTATCTTGTAATCCCTAAAAGTCCACCCAAGAATATGTTGAAAACTTGCTTTTTTCCTTGGTCTTCATTAATTAAAAAAAAAAAAAAAAAAAGGCTGGGAGGATAATTACTTATTTTTAGCCAGGAGCAACTCTATAGTTAGGCAATTGTCAATGAAAATTGTTTGACCTACATACACTTTATTAATGATGATGAACCAAAATGAAGGAAAGAAAACCTTATTATTACTATTTCACAAGATTAGTATAAAACACTGTATCTGTTTCTCTGTAACTTCATATCAAATGTTATTATTTTCCAGTATGTACTAAACACTCTTCAAAAACATCCTGCATTTCAGATGTTAAGATGTAAACCCTCCAAGAATAAAATCTCATTTGTCTTTCTCACTTAACCAGTCTCATAACAGGTAACTGAACACAACAGATAAAGCATAATCTGAAATGGTTAAGGTCAAAGCTTGTAACATGAATATGTATTAATGTGCTTGCTCATCACTCCTCTCTCACAAGGCACATAATTGTTTATCATTTGGGCTTAAATATTCCATGCCCAATGCATGAGTGAGTTTGGATTTTTTTTTAAGTGTGTGTGTGAGTGCGTGTGTAAAGCTCTGCCAATTCTAGCTGTTTACCAAGAATTCTGGTAACAATTTTCTGTGCCTCTCAGAGCAGACTGTATGTACAAAACAAAATGAGAGAATGAGAGGAACAAATGTCAAGGAGGGATCCTGTGCTGTTTCAAGAGAAAAAAAATATCCACCCAAGTTTGGCCAAGCCTTTGACAGAAGCTCATAAGTGCCATTTGGACCCTCTTGCCTGAGCATCTTAGTATCTGACAGTGGTGTAGGTTTACACTTGCTGATTGTGCCCAGCTTCCTTAGAGTTCCTAACACTTATTGGCTCTATTGACAGCTCTTCAAACTAGAAAGTGGCAAAGATGGACATTTCCAGTGGAGCTAATTTTGGATCAGGGCAGGCACTGAGTGCAGGAGCAACCTGTCAATTTTTCCTAAATTCTTGAATATTATTTTCTGTGATAATTTGGCTTGATGATCTTAAAGGTTCTTTCCAACTTTAACAATTCTATAACATTTTATGACATTCAGGAAGAGGGTGAAAAAGTTTTTTGGTTTTAAAACAGAAAGTCAGAAAGTATTTTGAAGAGGAATCAAATGAAATGAAAGTCAAGGTACTTGACTTTTAGATTTGTGAACAAGCTAGCCCTTGTACTAGCTAGGTCCCATGAAAAATTGTGTAGAAAATGAGTCTGCAAGTTCCCCTGCTCTTATTTTTATTTTTTTGGAAAATCTTATTTCTAGGATGTTAATGACTTAAAAATATATGAGCAACCTCTACGCTCATTAAGATGAATATAAAATGATAGCTACCTTCCAACCCCAGCATCCTTCTCACTCTGCAGGCTAACAAAGAGACAACAGCACAATGGGTTGTACAGATTCTTATCTTCTGAATCTTACCCTAACATCAACAATGTGCAAATGAGTGCCTACTTTTAAAGCTAAACATAGTAATTCAATCTATCCTATCCCAAGTCAATATTTGAATTGTGGCCTTCATGGCATCTTGTAGCTTGTTGTCCTTGCCTAGCACCTCTATTACAATCCCTTTTTTCGCCTTCCACAACTCACCAAAGTCATTGCAGGGCTATCAATTCCATACTGTTTTAAAATGACAGCTATCGAAATAAAGCTGGCTCTTCATTTACTGTTCTCCTGCCTCCTGTCAAATCCCATTAAACAGTGTAAACTCTAAAAGTAGAGTTTACTTCATTACAGGATCTCAGTTTTAAATCAAGAATTAAGGAGAGGAGTCGTGGGTTTCCTTTGGCATATGCCCATTATTGGCACAGCTAGTGGTGGATTTGGTGGGGCATGTTACTCACTCTAGCCCTGACTTCCCTGTGACCCCCAAAGTGCACATAGCAGTAATCCTGCCTTTTGGGCAGCAGGCAAAGGCCCAGACTGCATCTCACCTAGGTAAGAGAAAAGGCAAGGCTGCCTGAACAGCATTGCTTTGTTTGCTACATTTTTGGTTTTTTTCCCTGGCTATACTGAACCTTGTTTTGTTTTAGCCATTGTTCAGGTCTTGGCTGTACGGGACTTATGTTCTAGATCTCTATTTTTTCCTGTAATTTATTGGCCTTATCAGTAAAGATAGTTCCCTGTGGAACAGCTATATTTAGTTGATTTTGGATTCAATTTTAGTCTTATAGTGACTGCTGTGCCCTCAAAAGCGGCTTGTAAACAGTTCCATGGAAAGGCATAAAGCACTCCAAGGGCTCACCTGAAGAGGAAATGGGGCCACAAGTGTAGGACAGATAAGATCCCTAAGGGGATAAAGATAAGATTTAACTATAGAGACCAACCATTTCAAATAAATGAGATTATGATAATAGGTAACACGAAGGCAGGGGAGGGGTTTTGGGGAACCACGCAGCTGAGCTTCGGGTGACGTGTATTAAAGAAGAAAGCTGTGGTGCAGACAGACTATAAGAAAGCCAGGTCCATTGCTTCATACAGAAGAAGAAAAGTGAGATTTCCACTTTGTTAAATAGTAGTGGAACAGTTAGTAGGGAAGAACAGCTCTTAGTGAGCTGTTACAAAAAATTGGTTTAAAAATTACTTTGTTAGCAGCATGGAACAATCCTGTTGGAATGACAGAAGCCCTATTCTTGTCTTCAGACCCACACCCTTAGCTACTCCTACTCTACTTTCCCATGTTCCTTGTGGCACACCGTGCTTATTGGGAGAAACCCCGGTGGCTTGTCTCAAACCTCAGCAGGATCAGCCTGGGCAACACCGAACATATCCATGGGCAACTTCTCTGGCACTCACTGTAGGAACTCTCTTCCCTGCTCATACAACAGCTCTCAGAAAACTTTAGTGAACTTCGCTATATTTAAAAGCTCTCCTGCCAAATTTGGTTAAAAGTGTCCAACATCTCCAAAGCTTTGAAAAATGAGGCAATATGATTCTAAAAACATTGGTTATTTTAGGTCCTTGTCTTTGCATTCTAATGAAGCTTGCAAAGGCTGTAACAAGTTATGTACCTTCTGCACACCTGTTATAAACTCCAAAAGTATTTGGCTGATGGTCCTTTTCTCCTAGTCTCTTTGATTTCTCCTAAAAAGATTTGAAAGCATGCCTCATGAGAGGAAATCCAAAAATATTTGCTACCTTCTCTGTAAAAGCTATTTTACCTGGATTCATTTTACACTTCTGATAACACTCTGCTAAGATTTCTCTGAACTATCACAATTAAGAAACTTTCCAGTAATAACAGTGTATTGTTCAAACATTTTCTGTCTCAATTCTCACAAATTTCTCAGAAGAAAAAGTCAACCCCTCAAAAGAGTAACCGTTCAATCCCTTATGAGGTTGGAATATGTAGCTAGACAGATGGAAAGAGGGTATGTTAGAGCTGTACTTGCATTGAAGGCACAGGTATATTTTTAAAGCAACCTGCATCCTCAAAATCTTTGTTTGCTTCAAGTAATTTGGTGATCTAAGTGCCCCTTGTTTTATATATTGTCACTTACAGAGTTCATCCTGGTTCTCAGCAAGGAATGGCATCAAGCAGAGAGGAAAACTTTTCCAGAACTGTTGTGTGGCCACCCAGCCTTGGCCTTTTGCACTGGTCATTGGCCAATCTATCTGCATTTTGACAAGGCTGTTGGTCATCTTAGCCTATTAGAAAAAGCCACTTGAGGCTGATGTGATTTGATTCAGGAAGATTTGCAGCACTCACACTTCATCTGTCAGCATGGTCTTGGGCAAAGTTTGGGGATTTCACCAAAGAATGGGACGAAGCCTAAGGTATGGTAAGGAATGGTACCTGGCCAAGGTATGCAAATAGTTACTGTCCTATGTAATCCAAAGCTTTGGACACAGTTCTGTAGCTGGTTTAGTCTGGCTTACATAATTAAAAATATGCAACGTATTTAGATGGTGCAGAGCTAAAAAAAATAAAATTAAATCTTGTTTTCTTTCTCTATTGCTTTCCAGTGAGTTTTTTCCATTTTGCAGCATGAAAAACCCCCAGCATTACAGTGCTTAGCTCTGCACGCTGCTGTGGCTCATCAAATGTTCCCAGCATTGTAGGTGCTCTGTGGCTTTCCATACCCACTAAAGGGACAGTCACTTTCAGTGTGGATGGCCATAGGCTGTACAGCCCCTGTTCACTCAACGTTTGCTGGAGGCAATTTAATTCATCTGTACAATACCTGGCATCAGTTTCAAAGACAGCTTTTCATCTGAGGTGTGTCTATCAAACATTCTCAAATGGAGCAAAATAGCTTAATGGAAAAAACCCAGGTAGTTCTCAGGAAGATATTATAAAACCGCACATGTAAGGACTGTAGACAACTTGTACAAGATCTTTTGTTTTACTCATCAGATGGTTTACCTGTGCTTAAGAATACCCAGAACACGGATAAAAGTCTTGCAAATGCTAAGTTTAGTCTCTTCTTACAGAAGCATTTTGTCATATAGTTATTGTTTATAAATATTCTGTTCTTCTTTCTTTCAAATGCCTCATTTCCAATGAAAGTTTTTCTCAAACAAATGTAAGCCACATCTGAGAGGTTGTTTTGTTTTGCCATACATAAGACCTTGAGATTAATTGCTTAATGCTTGGTATGGGCAAAAGTAAACCACAGAAACCTGGCAACAATATTTGAGTCACTAATACACTTTTTCAATCTATGTATAAGTGCCAAGTAGCCCCCAAATTAGCACAGATTAAAAAGAAATCATAAATCACAGTTAACATTTAGTGAAGCACACTGACATTTCTGTTGCATAATGGATCAAAACTAGAACAGCCTCGGCTGAACTGTGCTGAAGCTCAGTGTGAATAAGCAGTGTTCATCACTGGAAACATCCAAGGAACAGAGACCACGGCAGTTCCAAAGAGTTTGAGAGATTAAAGTTACTAGCAGGGTGTGGCTCTGATCCTGTAAAACACACTAGCTGCATCCCACACATGGAATTTTAGGGTTAGCTGAAAGGGAAAGGGAGTAAAGAAAGCTTTCAGGGTTAAACCTCTGTCTTGATAAAGGGTTCTAGCAGCTTTATATGAGAAGTGCCCAAGTAAAGGAAGGGAGGAATCTGTAGACTTTTTTCAAAATTTAAATGTTTGAGTACAACAGAAGTCTTACAGAGAATACAATTAGCTTTTCTCAGTTTTCCTAGGCCTTTCAATGCAATCACCCAGCTGCATCTGAAGTCAATTCTAAGAGCATAAGCAAGTCCTGTCCCCTAAACAAGATTTCCACCTAAGCTGTACTTTATTTCTGGCTTACTGAGAGTTTAATGGGCACAGCCAGAATTCGTACTATGGATTTGATTATTTTTAGTCCTTGTGGCACCGTTTCCCCCTCTCCTGTTACCCAGGAGACAGCTATCTATTGTTTTCTTTAGAAGAAAGCCCGAAGCTATGCAAAGCTATACGAAGCTATGCCTCCTGGTGCTGTGTATTCCACACCTGATAACACCCATTTTTGGCTTGTTCTTCAAACGTGCCATTCCCGTGCAAAACAGGCTTGCTTCCCTCCATAACCCCAGATATTTCCTGCCTTCTTTCCTCAGCTTTTGAGGCTAGGAATATATGTAATCCCAGTCATCCACTGATATCTTAAAGATTTTCCTTTGCCTTACAGAGGCTCAGTGAGCAGCAGCATCAACAGCAGACATTGCTCTGTTCTGGCAGCCTGTCCTGATTTCATGCACCTTCCTAATGCTGCTTTTCCTTCTGCCATCCAAGAAATTCTTAGCTAAAAAGCACTGCTGTGTTTAATCTCATTTTCTTAAAGATTAAACAGGGTACAGAAGTCCAACAGAAGATGCACTGAGCCTTCTCTGGCAACCATGCTGCTGCTTCCTGATCTTCCAGACTCTTACCTGCTATGATTGTGGCCAGTTGTGTAGCCAGATAAGAACATATTTATAGAAGTATCCAGATCATCTTCTAGAATCTTTTAGGTTGGAAAAGACAGTTAAGATTGAATTCAACCGCAAACCTAATGCTGCCAAGTCCACCAGAAGTGATGGGATAAGCAAATATCCTTTTCCAGGTGCTCTCTAAAGTGCAGCTGGTGGTGATGATAGTGAAGATAAGGGTTACAATTTTTGCTGTGCTTCCCTTCTAGTAAAACAGGCATTTCATCATGGACCTCCCCAACCTCCCCGGTGTACTGTTCCCACCTGCTATGCCACTAGAACCAACCAGAGCATGGTTGGACAACAACTGGATGTGTTCAAACCGACTGCTAAGCTTCCTGTGTGATTATTACTGAGTGAACTTCCACCATCACAGAAAGTTATCCCCTCCCCCGAAGGCCTTGCAGACAAGGAGTGCAAAGCACCCAACTCCCAGGTTTCCTGCTGCCCTTCCTGCCTCAGAGTGTAGGCTGGTTCTAACTGATGATTTACAGATCCATCTATTTTCAGCACAACTTCTTGGCCTTTTAGGTCATGGCACTACTTTCGCTTGCAGGGACCTTGCTTGTGTGAAGATACATTCCTGATGTCTGCTCTCAGCAGTCTTTCAGCAGCTGCCTCACCACGCACTGCTTTGTTCCAGAGTGGGCTTATCTCTGTACTCAGCAACACACTGCACTTATCTGAGACAGACATTATCTTCTCATTTGGGTGCAGCCCATTCACATTACAGAATGCATGTTCTCAATAGCACATATCCTATATGTGGGAGGTCTCCCATAGTCTTTCTGAGCTTGTTTGCTCAGTTTGAGGAGCTGCTAATTCTGTTTGATCTGGAGAACAGTCACAGCAACAAGATACACACACTGCCCCCAGCACCAAGTCAAGACAGAGGACACCCAACAGAAGCTTTTGAAGGAAGTGAAAGATTTTGGCAGACTTCCACTGTCCAGTCCTATGACAAGAACTGCTCCACACAGTGATCTGACTTTAAGCACAAAAAGCCTTTTAAAGAGTCTTTGTTGAAATGTAAAATCCTCAGAACATCTTGGTAGAGATCCGTAGATAGTGAGCTTTGTTATGATCAACTCCAAAGCAATTCCCTGAACATCACTGAATCTTAAAGGCAAATAGTACAGAAAATAAGCTGAGAAGAGGTTATTTAGAGAGATCGATGTGTTTCTCAACAGGAGAACCAGCACAGCTGTCAGGCAAAAATGATGTGAATTAGAAACCAGTAATCCTAAAATAGGCAGTGTCTAGGCAGACATTAGACAACTGGATGAGTATGAAATATTACTGAGCCACACCTACCTTGGGAACTGACCAGCAGATTTGCCTGGTTAATGAAGACTTATACAAAGCAACATGTACAAAGACCCATACAAACCCCCTATACACAAGCTGCTGGTCTCTGTCTATAACGTATATTTTGAAGATGTTGTTTGTATAAAGTTATGGTATTATTCAATCACACTATGAGGAAAGCTATCAGCATTACAAACAGTAGTTCATATATTGCAAGTTTTTAATAAAAAGCGAGTAACTTTTCTTGATGCTTAGTCCTACAAGAGAAATCTGACCTTGATCTTCTGTTTACAGAACAAACCCATTGCATTAAATTTGCAAAAAAGTACAGTACAGATCCCATAGGAGTCACTGGCCTGAACTAGCCAAGCATTTAGTCTTCTACTGGAATCCTGAAAGGAGGATTATATTACTAGCACACACCTATTATAAGGATAATTATGCTGAAGAAATTAAACAACCTACACAAGATGCCTCAAGCTGTTGTACAGTTTTCTTGCAGTATGCTTTAAAAGGCCATTGGCTGTGTCCACTTTCTTTCCAGATGCAGGGAAATACCTTCCTTTGAGACTATGCCAATCTAAACTGCAGAGTTAGTCATAGACCATAATGGCTTAAAATTTAGAACAACTTGAAGATGAGAGCACCGAGCTCATGTTCAGGCTGGATCTGTGACCCTAGTTGTTTCAAGTCCAAGGACAACCTACAGCCAGACCCAATTCTTATGTAATGTCGTAAAACATTTCTAAGGGTCTCCCTCTTAATCTTTTAGCAAGAAGTGGTTCTTATCCCACTTTATACGGGGCATAACTGGGCAGCACAAGAGAGCTGTGCCAACTGACAGTGCTTAATGAGGGCAGAGCTCTAGCTTTTCATCAGGAAAAAGCTTTTAAATAACAAGTCCCCTTCTGCTGCAGCTGGCAAGCTGAGCCTGAAACTTATCTCCCCAGCTCTCCCTCTACAGCAGTCTGCATGTAACATTACAGAGAAAATAAAAATTAGAGCAACTTCAAAGGGGTTTGTTATTTTTTAAATTAAGACACCAACTATTGTAGCTGTTTTAATCATCAGAAACCAATACCAACAAAGGCTTTATTCTTGCTGGAGATATGCAATAAGGAAACATAGCACTAAGATTTTCAAGGTGTCCCTTTTCCTATAAAGATCAGAGTAAAAATGTCAGTTTAAACCAAACAAAAACCCCACCCCCCCTTCTTCCCTCCCAACCTCCACACCACGAAAACCAAACCTTCTGAGACAGAAACAAATGCCAGATGTCCCTGGAGCCTATCTGTTGTTTCTGGAGGTGGGTCAGCTGGACATTGCTTTAGATCTGTTTCCAGTTAGCTGATATTTTTAGGCTATTCCCACTTCTTGCCTACTATTTGCTGAAAAGAACATGAAGCTGCAGTAATGTCTTGTTATCTAAGACTCCTAAAGCCCCTCAAACCCTGACAGAAAAAATGAATAGATTGAGTTCTGTTCTATACTGTCATTTTGAGTTACACACTACCTTTTATGGTTTATATATAATTACATTATTAATAAATAGCAAAACCCAAAAATAAATTCTTTATATGTTCTGCTTCTATCTAATAGTTTTCCACTCGACTCAAGGACCAGTCCTTAAGGAACACCTGCTTGTTCGTAGGAATACGACTTCAAAACCCAGAGAGAGCAAGGGCCCAAACCCATCATTGCAGCGGAGTGCAGTTTGTAATGCTGTGGGTAGTTCTGTTACACCACTGGTGAGGTTTGGCACAACTGAGCCTTCCGAGACAAAGGCAGACAATGAATCAAAGTAGGTCCTCTATAACAAGCTTAAAATTTTAAGAGCAAAAAGCAAATCATTGGCCTTAAAGTGCAGCTCCTCCAGTCCCACAGCACGCAGCCCATGATCAGTCTCAGCACATTGCCCACCTTTTCCTAAGCCATTGCTCAAAAAGCAGAGCAGTGCAAGCACACTTACCTGGCTGTCCGTGGGCTACAGAGGTCCTAGCACAGGCTGGATCCCCTTTATACGGCAGGCCTTCCACTGCTCCCTGTTCCCAATGTTCAAGTAAAGGAGAACTGTTTATGCTACTGCACTGATAAAAATCACCTCAGAGGGGCCCAGAGCTGCCCTCATAGCTCATAAATTATATAGTTTTACTCTGCTTGGCACAGGCTTGAACCCTGTTATAATTTAGGTTAAAAGACAACACAAAGTATCTGCCTTTTCAGAGCCCTTCGGCAGTTTTGCTGCAAACCACAGGGTCTGGTCAGGCCTCTACAGGTGTTCTTAATTAGGAGAGAATCCACGTAAGGTACAAGCCTTAAAGATATATGGCTGTTAAGCACAAGCCTTCAAAACTCAGCCGTATCATACCGTCATCTTCACTGAGTTATGCTTACAAAGAGCACAGATAAAATAATGTTTAATCAGAACTGCTGCTTCCCTTTGCAAGCAAAAGATAATGAAATAGCTATCCTGCAGTATGAAAGCATTGAGTTATCTCATCCAATTGTGAGTGCGTGGTTGATTCACCTTCCTGTCTTTGACTTGCTTTAACACTTGGGTTTAAAAAGTACTTCTGTGCTTAGAGGTAAGAGTTGTGTATAAAAACCAGCATGGAGACTTCTTGCAGAATGTGATTATTTTTGGGAACGAATCACCTGGTCTCTTATTCATGTTTTCAAGAGAAGACTAAATGACTTTAAAAAGTAAAGACCTCAGAGAGACAGTGGGAAATTATGCATGGAAGTAAATATGCAGCTGTGGCCTGGATGGTCATTAATGATGCACAGCCTGTGAGGATGTATGGGAGAAACATTCTTCATTTTGAAAGAGTCAGAGGGAAAAAAGGCACAAGCAAATATGCCACACAGTGCCATGAAATGTATTAGACCCTTTCTTAATGCTGGATAAAATGAGACAGGTTTACAAAAGCATTGTTACTGTCATACCCCAAAGGATTCTCCAGAACAAGAGCCCTGCCTTTCCTAGCACCAAATTTCCAGAGCAATCTAGCAAGGAGTCTATCATATAAAGCAACTAGAAGGACTGGGACCATAGACATTTGTCTTTTCAAAGGCTATAAAGTGTTGTCAGCGGAGCATTTTCCTGCTCCCTGAATTATGAACAGCAGAGCTGTTCTGTGGCTGAGTTGGTTGGACCTTAATTTTTGTTTGTTGAGGGAGTGAGGATCATTTATGGCCTGTGGAAATTCCCTACCAGGTTCTCTGCAGTGAGACTGTGCTCCTGGGGGTTCCTGCTGTGAACCACTCTGAAGATGTTGCACTATTACAGGACTCTTCAGATCACCAACTCCAGAAAAATTTCAGGAAAATTTTGGGATTGAAGGGGCCAGGTCAGGATTCCACCTGTGCAAAAGCAACATAAGCCTGCTATAAATGGCTCTAGGCCTATGGTACTATATTTTTGGGTGCTATTGTAGTACTTGGGGAATCTCTGGAAGTTCAGGGATAACATAAGGCCACTGTCTTTCCTAAGTATTGGACTGTGCCATCTAAATAAAATCTTGAGAGTCACAGAGGAAGAGGGAATATTCGTGCTCCTTTTGAACCTAATTTAGCTGTTATTCTGAACCGTGTCCTTTAACAGTCCCCATTCTCCATCAGCTTTTATAGAAAGCCTAGGAACATGAGCTTTCACACTCTGGCTTCTCATCAAGATGTCTAAAGTATGTGAATAATTTCATAGAATCAACAACTGAGCTGTGAGGAAATTTAGACCACCTGATAAAGTCCCAAAATAAAGTTATGCCATTTCTGTAGTGGATTCAGCAGACCTAAACATGAAGTGCATTCATAGGCAAAGTCTTCCCAGAGGGAATCTCTAGGTTAGATTTTGATTGAATTTATCTTAGTTAATTTTCATATCAATTTAATAAGGGTGGTTTTAAGGTCTCTGTACTCCCTCACATCCATGGCTATTTTCAGAACTACCCAGGATGCATTTTCATTGATTACAGTGCCCAAACAGGAGCCTGCCTTGATACTAATGCCGAGCAGCTGCTTTTCAGGACCTTGACTACACATTGCTACAACAGCAGCCCGAACTGCAGATGCCCCGCAGCACATGCAGGAAGGGATGTTTTCATTTCCTGATTCTGGCTGGTGGATGTTGTAAAACAGAATATATGGACTATATAACGAGCAGCGTGCCCCTCAAACTGTGCTGCAGTAGGTGGGTTTCAGCAGCAGATACTCAGACTTGTGTACAGGATGCATTTGGCCATGATTATAAAGCCACAATGTGGGTTTAGGGAAGATGAGAATGAATCAGTGTACATCCCAGTTGGTGTCCCATAATATCAATACTGTAACGTAACAATATTTTTATTCAGTAGGTGTTGTTTCTGAGGGCTTCTAAATGCTTGCTGAACCTTCTTCCCCATCTTTTATTCCAGAAACCTTCAACATTCTCAGCCTCTAGTTTAACAGAACCTTACTATCTCCACTGAATTCAGAAGTCCCTTGAATGGACTTGCTGGTTAGTGTTGTTCAGTGTCACCAGGTGGATTAGTTTGGTGGTGGAACTGCTTACCACTGCCTCTTCTGGAAGTGTATTTTTAGTTCTGGATGTCTAGAAAGTCCTCAGCATCACCTCAGAAATGTGCCAAATCGACATTAATTTCTAAAAAGTTCTAATATGAGAAGCCATTATGTCAAATAAGATTCTTGGCTGAGAGAAACTGATGTTATCATTTAAAAAAAGATCTGGAAAAGCCACAGTGGTAATGATATGAAAAGTAAATAAGCACAGGAGATAATACAAAGATGCTGAGTTGGGCAGGAAATTATTTCTAATATGAAGTAAGTCTCTCTTTTATAATACTCATTCCACCAAAACAGATGCATTTAAATTGCTGTTTAGGTGCCCTTATTCATTGCTGTTTACAGAATATTAGTTTAAATGCAGCGTTCATTTGATTCTGGCTAGGTCAGTAATTGTGGTAATGAACAAGGTGTAGCCTCAACCATTTGCTTTAAGATGAATAAATGCTCATATGCGAAATAAAATTGCTTTCTTTTTGTGATTTCATAGCGGCATGAAAAAAAAAATTCTGACCCTGAGCAGGCTCAAGTGAAAAGTTAGATTACATGAAAGCTTAATTTGAAGTCATGACTGTTCCTTGTGCACTATAAAATCTGTGACTGCTATGAAACAAGGCCTTGTTTAATACTCACACACTTCAATTCTTAGCAATAAAAGTTTCAGATGAAGCAAATTAATTATTATTTGATTAACTGGTAAAATGTGGTCGTATAAATAATTCAGGTAATTTCTTTTTCCCAGTAAATTCTTGATAGAGAAAAGTTACTTTAGTACCAATTGTCTTTAAATAGTTTGGATTAGGGCCTCCATATTTTCGGTCAGTGGTTCTGCTTTGAATTTCTGTACAATGAATAAGTATGATTTTAAACTTGCAGTGAGATTGTCACATATATAAACAATTGTTTAATTCACAACATAGATGATGAAGCTGGCTAGGGGTGTCATAGTTCAGCTTTGTAAAGTGGTTAACTTGCTCTTCTTGCCTGCACAAACAGAGGGATGGCTGCTTGATTTAATTTTTTAAAATAAATATCTTCAGCATATTTTGTAATATAACCCAAAGTTAAAGAATTCTTCTTTAAATCTGCTAGCTTGTAATATCATACAATCCAATTACATCCATTCTCAAAGGGCTCGATTCAAAGCTTTGAAACTAATGCCAATCAGTTTCTTCATTATTTCTTAATAAATCACAGCGTGATCAGTGAGTTCTGTGAGACACTTCTGTGTCTTCTGCATCCTCTGTAGAGTGTGCCTTGGAAGCCAGGTCGATGTCTAATTTGGGGCACGGCATGACAAGTTAATGCAGACGAGAAAACCACAGAAATGGAACTCAACTGTTGTATGAAAAAGGTGGGAGTGGATTTAGAAGTGCAGATTTTTAAAAGAACTTCCATTTAGGGGCAGTGGTGCCAGTGTGCTCACTGACTAACTTGAACACTGGCAGAGAATCTGACATGTCTGCCTGGCGAGGGGGAATGAGAGAAAGGCCTCCCAAAACCGTTCTTCAGATCCCTCACCGAGGAAGTGATATGTTTTTTTCTGAAAGAGTATGCTATATTTACAATTGTAATAAAGTTCTTTCAGTTTTGTAGAAGAGAAGAAAAAGCATTCAAATTAGGGCTTTGTCCAGTGAGGCAGGGGATCTCTTTTCTGGTTTTAACAGTGATACATACTTTAAAGGTGCACAAGTAAACCAGCAAATTATTTATTACCTGTGCCAATCTCTCAGCTATAGAATAAGTTTGGTAGTGCGTGCAGAGCAGCAAAATGCCACATTATCGATATCTGTTTTATGGTGATGGTGAAAAGAAACAGGAAGCAAGATGAACTGTGACGTGCAAGTAAAGACTGAAAGAACGTGGCTGAGGACACTACAATGGAAAAGGACAAGCAATAGGAGAAAGGAATATGAAGGAAGAGAAATATGAAGCAAAAAGGAACAAGAAGCAGATGGTACTTTGATACGGATACTAATTTAGAGTAAAAGTAAGTATGAAGTCTTATTAAATACACAACTATAATGCAAAGGAATACCCTCACAAAACTTGTTTTGTCCAGATGCATGTGCTACTGAGTCCCCTAAAATGTAGTTATATTATATCTCCATTTTAAGGTCAGAAGGGCTCTCCTAGTCTGACTACCATATATAGTGTGTATCTCATCCAGCATTCACTGTGGGGAGCACAGTAACTGTGCAAAAGGAAACACCGGCATTTTTAAAGAATCTACATTTCTCCCATATTCTCTGCACCTTCTTGGAATATCCAAAGCTTCAATTTATTGAAGGCACTAAGTATAGGTTCTTCTTTCATGTGGGCAGAGATCAGTCAATGTGTCCTTAGAAGAGCTGCCAAGAACTAAACTGACTTTGAGACTGACTTGCTACAGTTTTCAGTTTAAGCTCAAAATGTTTGTAGATGTTATTTTCTTCATTTAACACAAGCATTCAGTGATAACCTGTGAATCCAATTACAACGTCTTACTCAGAGGTTTTTGGTTTTCTTAATTTCTTTATAACCAACAAAAATGTGCCCTTAAAAATGTAAAATACCTTTTAATTTATGAATTCATTTGAAGAGATGCCATCGTTCCACTTACTACCCATGTGTTAAATTAGTACTTTTCAATTCATAGACTTCACCAATGAGCCTCAAGGACTTTGTTCCTTCCCTGCACATAATAGGACTTCCTACCTTCCTTTCTCTCCTAAACAGAAAAGCGAAATCATTGCCAGTGTTTAGGCTGTAGGCAGTTTTTGGCCTCAAGTTTTATTCTCACAGTTCTTTCTCCCCGCTCTGCAGAGGCAGTGATTATGCCTGTGGTGATCTGACGTGTTGGTGCCTGTGTGTGCAGGAACCTCTCCTTGCCAGGGAGGCTCTGCCTGGGCACCAAGTACAGGAGTGTTGATCACACTGTGAGCTGAGATTGAACCCAGTACCACAGGGCAAAGGCGTTCCCATCATCCGTGGATTTTATCATTATTTAACCCCCAGGCTTCTTAAAGTTGGAAGAAGAGAATTCACGAGCGGGTGACATTACTGTGTCCTCAGTTTCTTTTGGGACATTGAACCAAGTTTTGAGGTTTGAAAATGAACCTTCCCTCAAGTTTACTTTCTGTTTAATAAATGTTGCTCTTACTCCTTTTGCTACTTCAGCTGCAGAAGCCAGAGTAGTTTACTTCCTATAGTCTGCTTGGAATTATGATATTGTCCCCCAAAAACTAATTTATATTGGTTAAAATTATAAAAGCCAATGGCTTGCTTGTCACCAGACATTCAACTTTTGAAGTGTTTGCATTTACATGTTTCTGATATTCTGACTTAAAATATTATAGTTCAGTTGGAGTTAAGAGTAGTTTATGAGTTGAATCCTACTCCAATTTGGTGGATCATAATAAAGGGAAAAATACTCATCTGCATTTAGAAATACAAATATGTAACTCTTCTGCTTATGTTCCAATGAGGATGGTGAAGAACACTCAGGACTAAAAGGACCAAATAGAAGTCTACAAATCCTGAGAACTTACTAGATTTTTATTTATAAAATTTTATAAGCTAAGAGGGGATCCAAATGCTGTACTGGCTTCCAGGGGCACGCATTAAGTGTTTAGCAGATGTTCCGTTCACAGCATTTTCTTGTGTAGAAAGGATTCTTTTGTTTGTGAAATTTTTCAGCTATTAGATGAATCTTTATAATCTGCCCTCTCTAGTGCCTGAAACTTGTGTTGGAACTTGCATTCATTCTCATATTCAAAATGATGTAATGAGAAAACAGCTAATGTACTTAGTTTTTTAAAGGAACTAACACGGCAAGTCTTGGAACACAAATTTTGGTAATTAACATGTTTGCTGACAAAAGCTATTTGTGTGTTGATGGCAAGATGCTTCCGTATTGTATTTTATGTGCAGATGAAACTGCATGTAGGTACCTTCAGAGCTGAAACATGTCTGATACTGAGCACCTTTCCTATCTTTTGGTAAAGTGCCTGAAGGGCATGATTGAAGAGAAATTGCTTGGGTATGGATACCCAACCTTCAAGGGTAAATCTCAACTACAAGGATAATTTATACCCTCTTTTACAAGACTGCGTTGTGAGTTGTTGCTTCTATTGCAGGGTAATGCGATGGAGCACAGTGCTGCTGCTGAAGCTGAGATATCCCTTAGGTGTCTATTGAATCCATTAGGCTCTGAAAATTGCAGCTCACTGATTACTGACTTACTCTGCAACAGTTTAGTGTGTGTGTGGAGCTTTTGCTATCAAAAAGCTCTGGCGATTCCACATTAGAAAGTAATTTTCCGTATGGCTTACTGGGAATTTAGGCACATAGATACTCAGCAGTGATTTTTAATGTAGTTTATTGAACAGGTTTTGGATTAGGGACATAATTTTCAGAGCTTTGTCAGTTTCTGTCTGAACATAGTGTTTATGTGCCTGGGAATTTGACTTTTCCTCTTGTGTTTTATTTTCCTCTGTTCTCCATTTTGATGATAAAAGGTAAATGCAAAGGTAGGATTGTGCTGATGCAGTGGAAACATACTTCATTGCAGTTTATAGACAGAACCTCTGCAAGAAATAATGTTTATGTGATCATCTCATCTTGCTGCAGATGTTTTTGATTAAGCTTCTTCCTACACAGTCTGCACAAAATACATGAGCAGATACTATAATATATTGCGTAGAAAATTGATATGGAATAGAAGCTGATGTGAAATTACAATGAGCAATTTAAGTGCAGACATGGCAATATCCAGTTGTTTGCACTTAAATGTTTATGAGCAGAAGAGTAACTGGAAACAACAAGGACCTGTTCCATAACCAGGTCTACTGGGTGTCCTAAGTGGATATAAACATAAATAGCAACATATGGGGTGTGGATTCATTTGCAGTCTAAACAGTTTTGCAACATCTTTCTTTTGATAGAAGGAAAACAACCAAGCACAGCAAGCTTGTGATACTGTGCAAATCTGTCACAGCCAAGGAAAACACAGCCCGAGTCTCATCTGTTCTGAGCCTCCTCCAAAAGGAGAGGGGGAGGGCCTGCTTCGGATTTGCAGCCGTGCGCATCCTGTCCAGCATCCTCAGGGAAGCACAGGCCTGTGGGACTGCATCACCAGGGAGCTGTGAGCCCGTGCTCCGCAGGGCGCCAGAGCCACCCGTCAGGACAGAATCCTCTGGGGCACTGAATGCCTCCTGAGCTGGCACCCAGCTGACCAGCAGCAGTGGCACTGTCCGTGACGTGACCTCTGGGGAACAGCCTGTCACGCCACACCTGGGGGTTTTGTCCTGCTTTTGGCAGCCAGAATTTGGCCTTCAAGAATTGCTTGGGTTTGGAAACTTGAGTTGTTCTCCCCTACAAATTTCCTCTTTCCTTTTCTCCCCTGCTTTTCTTTAGTTTTGGTTTTTGTTTCTTTTTTTAATTGCTTTTATGTAAAATTCAGCACTTGAAGTTCATCTTTTTTAGTAATTGGGAGTATTTCTCTGGTTAATGAAGGTCATGGCTAAGGTTCCAGGATTAGATATTGTTAAAAGCCATTCTGCCAAGTTCCTCATTAATAATTCCCAGCAGATTTCTCTTCTAGTGTTTGTCATGCTAACATAATTTCAATTCAGAAAGAAAGACAAATGTTATTAGGCCTCAATGAAGCAAATGCAGGAAAGGATCATTTAACATAACAGTGATAAAACTGGCAGTAGACTACATGAAATTTCTTGTCTGAGCTATGCAAATGTCTGAAGTTTCTGCATTTATGACATTTTCTTTTAAATCTAAAGGTTTGATATGTTAATTTTATGAGCAGACAGATTTTTTTTTTTCAATGTAGTGTAAGGTTTCTCAAAAGACAAATGCTCTTTTATATATAAATTTTGCAGCCTGATTATGAACTAACAGCATTTTTTATATATAATTCATAATAACAGACAGAGAATTTTGAAGAGATTTGAACACTTAAGGGATAATACACCACTGTAACTTCATAATACTGTGGTAATTTGTAAAGCTTATTGTGGGCTTAAACTAATAATGGGGTCTTCACCTAAGAGTCATAATATAGGCAGAGAGTCTGGTAACAGAATCTGTGTTTCGGTGACTAATATCATCCAAACTCTTCAGTGACTAGTCTCATCCAAAAAAGGTCTGTTCTTTGAAGTCAGTGGATACTGGATCAGACTTTAAAGGGAATTCATACATAATTATATTATAAAAAGCTGAGGTTGCTTTTAAATTTTTATATGAATACCTCAATGACCGATGTCATGGATTCTTTTTATTGTTTGTTTGGGGTTTTTTGGGGTGGGGTGGGGCAGGAGGAGGAATAAAAGATAAAAGTATAACTAGTGGAGGAAAAGGATTTCCATCATATGAAACATTTCGAGGTTTCTACAGCCCTTGTAGATATGAACCAGTGTGAAAAAATTTGGATTTTCGGTATCTGAAATGCAATTCTGAAAATGCTCTCAAGCTTGAAATAGCTCATTTAAGAAGCTCCAATATATATATATATTTTTTTTTACTTTGAATCTGTTTTAGTACAAAGTATATTTCAACTTTTTATTTTACTCTATTAAATCCCAGGAATTGGTCTGTATCAAAAGATATATAAGCATGCATTTGAAGTAGTGCTTTATGGTTTTTCACGTGACAGATCTGGCTTTATCAGTAGCAGCTTGTGCTATCACATGCTAGTTAAGCTGACACAGAGAAACATAAAGACATCTCTAATAAGAGCAAGAAGTTTTTCTGGTGTTCCTGAAATAGCTCATCCTGGATACAATTTTTAGAGGAGCCATACAACTGACACTTCTCCTCCACCTCATCAGACAGGACACCTCATCTCCCATGAAGCAGCCTGTAAAAGCCTGTGAGTATTATGGGCCAGGATGCAGATGCTGCTCTTTCATGGAAAGATTTATGCTGGCAGAACTCGCTTGGATACCTTTGAAGAAAAGCAGCTGGAAAAACAAGGCATAGAGGTGAATTCTTGAATTTCTTCCAGAGACAAAGTGACCCAGACTGATAATCTGTACGTTCCTACAGTGGCAGGAAAATGCATACATATGTCCCAGCAGTAATTCCCTCTCCTAGCTTTACATGTTTTTTCCTTCTATTCAGACTCATAGGTGATACTCATAGGTTTCAAGGCAGAAACCTTTGATGTTTCCCAGAGTCTAGAGTTTCAAACTGTAAATCCTAAGAATGCTGCAAAAGTCATTAAATATGATACTGAAGAGCTTCTGCAAATCAAAAGATTTTGAGGTTCTACTTTAATGAATTCTCAAGCTGTTATCACTTGCACATTATCATTTTTAATTGTCCTTCCGATTGCTTGTGAAAATTCGAATTCAGAACAGGTATTTTCGGCCTCGCCCATCTTTAACTGTTCCCCCAGTAATATCTATGCAAAGTATTAATTACTAAATTGAACTTGCAAACATTTAAAAAATGGTTTCCTTCTCTTTTTGAAAGCATTTCATTCACAGCACAGTTTCATTCATCAAAAGCATTGAAGCATCTCAGGATACCTGCATATTTATTTTTTCCCTTGGCCCCCAGCTGAGACACTAAATCTTATGCTTTCTTTTCAGACTTTTTGCTGCTCTGTGGAGCAGTCAGGCTGAGAATCCTCTGCAACCCTCTGGGATTAAGGAAGATGGCATGAAAAAGAAGCTGCAGAAGGAACACCTGTGCAACTAGCAGGAGGAAATATTGTTTCAGGAACAGAAGAATTAATTGCTGGATGTTGTGGCTGTGTGGAAAATTAGGTCACCCTAATTTTTCATACTATTTTAAGACCAGGTAACTAATCACAAACCAGTAGTACAATAAGGTCAGAGAGTTTTTATGGGGCTGTTAGACAAGTCATAGTCACCTGTACGAGTGGGAGAGCTCCCAGGGTGTGTGAGTTCAGCAAGGAGGAGCTCAGCAAGGTTTTTGCTGGATATCCTACCATATAAGCACTTCATTCTGGGCATTTTCTGATTAATCATAAAACCTCATCCAGCTGACTTCCAAAGCCAACTGGATCAGGTAGTCCTGTGTTCCTTAGACCACAAGCAGAGCCTCTCCCTGTCCCTCTCCAATGGAAATTCTCCAGGAGATGTCTGATGTAAATCATGCCAAGGTGCCACCAGCCTGAATTTCTTACTAGAATTTTATTATTTCTCTGGATTTGACTTGTTCCTTATAATGGCAATTATTTTGGTTATGCAAAACCTCTGTCCTACCTTTTGTCCTTGCCGTGTAGAAGTTAGAACACTACTGCATCTTACTGGATTATTTTCTCCTTTTTTTTTCTTTTTCTTCTTTTTTAATGCTCTTTTGTCAGCCAGTCAATTTTTTTTTACCTCCCTTTGAAGAAGCTACTCAAAAGGGCAGGAGTACATGAGCTAACTTCAGGGATGGTAAAGGAGAGGTATTTTTAGAGTAAAGGGAACACAAAAAGAACTAGTTCATTTATTGTAAAAAACTGTGGAGGTCCTTAGCTTTGAGGCAGGCTGATGGCATGTCTGCCACTCTCATGACAGCCACTTCGAAGTGCAGAAATGTTCTACAGCACTTCAAGGAATTTCCCCCTCTGCAATTAATGCTGCAGAAGAAACACTCAAATAGAAGCGGCGCAGCATTGCAGAAAATCCAGGTGGGATGTTTAACAAACCTTCCAGTTTTATGAAGTAGGGGAATTCCATTAGGAGTGTGGACTATTTGCTTTAACACAATCATTCATTGGGATAAGAGAAGTAGAACTTGCTCTGTAGGTTTGTAATTGTTCAAATTAATAAGTGTGGCTCATAACTCTCTGCAGTACTATACCAATTTACTGTGCTTTTTTATCTCAATTACTTTCTGTGTGTGTCTTATATTTCTCTATTAAACTTCAGTGATTGTAACACTGTGGTAATAACATTGACATACTGAGTATTATATGATGGGCTATTTTACATTACTCTGCCTGCCTTATTTACATTATAATTATTAGTGTTTATATAAATGTGATTCATTGAACTAATAAAGTTTTCAGACAACTGCCATAGCTCATTGATTTTTTTTCTGTGCAGAAATTTACCTTGCACTCTTAGTTGGATTTCCCTTCACTTTCAGGGCTGGCATTTGGACAATAAAGACCTTCCACTTTAGGTCCATAGAAATGATACTTAATACCGCAATTTATCTTGATTCTATTAGGCTGACAAAGCAAATGGGAAGTACCAAAGTTGTATTTTCTCAACTGATCTGTTCTCTTGTTCAAAAGTACTGCTGAAAGCACCCTTCTCACTCATCCTGCAGAACTGATGACCAAATCGTGATTTTATGAGGTTAAGCAGTTAGCACTCTCAAATCTCGTGCAGATTCAGCGTGGTTCATTAGCCATGCAATTCTCTTCTGATAGGAATTTGGGCAATGCCTTTTGAATGGCACAGTTGCTTCAGCCTTCCTCTATCTGCAGACTCGAATGAGTTCGTGCCTCATGCACTGTGTACCCTGTGTGTCCTGTGGGGACCGAGTCTGCAGCCGGTCCTACCATGATTTAAAAGTCAGTTAAGGATGTGGTAAAAGAAGATAAAACGTAATCCAGAAAAAGGCACTACCGATTATAGCCTCATGCTGTTCAGGTCTTCTTCATTTACTGTGATTTTAACAAATTCTTCAAACTCCATCTAGTACACCACCAGCTTATAACTTTAAAAACTACACATAGTAGATTTCATAATAATAATAAGATTGAGATGAATAACACTTATCAAAGAAATAGGTAAAAAAGTTCAATCTACTTATGGTTCTCCTCCTGTGCCCTGGTCTAGGACAAATCAGTTGTCAGCCGTTTCATAGGAGATCAAGATTTCTCCCTGGTGGAATGCATTTGTTTCCAGTTGCTTTTCTTTCCAAACAACTGTGATAAGAGGGATTTCATTCCATCTCCCTTGTTTCTCTGAGCATTTGTTGACAGTAAACTGTGTACAACACTGTGGGTTGGGATAATAGTATGTTATATTTTGTGTTGGCCCTTTGTTCTCGGCATACATTAATTTCCTTTTTCCTAAGGTGACCTTCATATTCTGGCTGTGTTGAACATAAAGGGTATTTATTTCAGACTCCTTCCTTGCATGCTTAGCTAAGTCCTGCTGATGCTACAAGAAATTACAGAAGAACCTCTGTGTCAGGAGATCCCAAATTGCAATTGGGTCAGAGAGCCCAGTGCTGTAATTCCAAGCTGTGTTAGAACTCACTCTTGAAGCTTTTAGTTTTCCAGTGTCTGACTTACATTTCAGATATTTATTCCAGCTGCTGGACACACGCATAAACCGTGACACCACTACCTGCTGGGTAACACCTCTGTAAAATGTTTATCTCGCTGTAATCACGAGTATTTATAAGGGATAAAGGACTATGTAATTTAAATAAGGAATAGAATTTAGAACCATCAGATATCTATGTTACATTTTTGCTCTTTTGTGGGTTTGATACTTTGTCATTAGTGGCACATATCCCCTGCTCTGTTTATTGGTGCAGTACACATGCAATTACACTCCCTATGGCCTTCTTCTAACTAACCATGTGGGTAGATCCTGCAAAAAGGATCTTTGCACAGACAGTGACTGGTAAACTTTACTGTAGAAGAGATTATGCCCTGCTATAGTAATACTGAGATGCAAGCCTGGTTATTAATGCAGACAGTTCTGAACGTAGGAGCAAGCAGTAAGAAAAATGGCTTTCAAGGCAATCATTTTGCAGACCAGGGAATAACTGTGGTACACGTAGCTGATTTATCTCTGTTTCTTTTCTGTCTACAGCACATTAATGCAGTACTTTTAGTATCTTCTCAGTGGAAAGAAAAATGGACAAAATAAGGAATTAGTCAAACAGCAGCCACAGGGGACCGGAATCTAGGTCTGAAACTCTAATTATACTCTAGGCTTAAATGATTTGCATTTTTACTGCAAAGTAGATGGGGTAGATTGTGGATAGAAGGTAAAAGTCTAGACTAAATTCAAAGTAATACAGACCCTCTTTTTCAGGCTTTGATTCAAGAATCTGTGTTGGTGGTTGTGCAAGGACTGCACAGTCATTCCCAGACTACATTGGAAAGGAACGGGAAACAATATAGCTCCTGAAATGTTAGCTTCTAGATAGGAAAATACCACACATCTTCAGTTAAATCAAAGTGGAGAACCATGCTTTGACCCCTTTTTGTAGTGGCCCAAAGGGATATGAGGTACAACTGTATTAATATTATGAACAGAAGGCTCTCAAAAGGTCTGGAGTGTTTGAAAGGCCAGTAACCAGGGAGTTGGTAAACCCCCCCACAGGATATTAATCAGATTTCCAACGCTCCTTGCTACCATTTGGCCAGAAAATAGGTAAGATTCTGATGGAAATGCTGTCTGTTCCTGGGTCTGCTGGTCCTTGAGAAAGAAGCTGTAGATTATTCAGTAACTCAACTCAAAGCTGCTTCTCTTTCTCCCAGGTGATTCAAACATGGTGGAATAAATCTACCCCTCTTGCATCCAAAGAGATTTGTTGTGCACTATAAACTGTCATGAAGCTCTCCAGCAGAGGATGAATAAAGCAGATCTGCAGAAAAGCTACTGCTCCCCAAGGATTTGTTCTCCCCAAATTTAAATATCCTCTTTTCAAAGTGCTATCTAGTGCAATATGCAGCCCACCCATGAGTAAGTATCAGGCTGTTGCACCAAGACCTGTCATTTCTGGGGCCCCAAAACCTGCTGCTTTCAAAGCTTCTCCATTACTGTCCATCCTGAGCTATGAATCAGGAAAGGTGCACATTCCACTTCTTCACAAGCTCAGATAAGGAAATCGATTTCACTTTGTGAAAGACAAACTGGTCCAGAACTACTGGTCTGGAAGATTAATGAATAATTCCAATCACTTTATAGCAAAAGAGTCTCAGTGATTGATCCCAAACCAGACAAAAGCCTTGTCCTGCATCACAAAGCTGGGATTCTGTACAAAGGGAAAGGGAGAAGGATACGTAATTTGTGCTACACATCCAATATAAGCAGCAGTTTATGCAGGAAAGTCCCAGAAATAGAAACAACTGGTCTCTGATGAACTGGAGGATAAAAGCTGGAATGCTTATCCAGTGCAAGGATCTTACTTGTTTCGCTTTCTTAGTCTTTCACAAGCACTAAACCAAGCCCTAAACCAACATTTACCACATTTGAGGAAGATACTTAAGTAGATTCTGTGATTATATCTGGCAATTATTTTTATCTAGAGTATTTCTCTGTGAAGATAAACTGCAATTACCTGCAAAATTTAAAATACATTGACAATGTAATTATATTGAAGATATTTCTGCAGTGTTGACATCGTCCTTCTGAACAACATGATATTTCAGGACTGTTCATTTGAATGTCTATTTTAAATAAAATAATTAAGGAAATGGATGCAAAGCAATAATTTAAATAAACATTTTAGAGGAATGCCATTGGGTTGTCAGCTTCATGTTTAAAAATATGCAGTAAAGCCAGAACATCAGAGCAATGCAATTAAGACATGGCTTGCAAATGGAGCATCTGTAAGTCATACTTCAGAAAAAAACCCTAAAGAATAGCCTTTAATTTGCACTAGAAATAAACCTTAGCTGTTGTTTGCCTGTGCTAATTTGGTTTGTTAGTGTTTACTGAAGTCTGAAGTGTTTAGATCCAAATCCTAACTTCCCCACAATTGAGAGTATTGCTTTGTTCTTGTGCTTTTCATGTATTTGCCACATCAGTCAGTTTTTCTTTGAAGTTTCCTGCTGCTAAACTCATCCTGTGAAAATAGTTTCGCCCTCTATCACCCTGCGAATCTCACAGGCAAAATTTTTGGCATCATCTTGAAATGCCAGCAAATGTTGAGAGCATGGAAGAAAATCTTTGGATAAGAGTATGTGCTGGAGAACTCCGTTCTCATGTAAAAAAGATGCTATGGGTTATTACAGACATACCATACCTGTAAGTCATAACTGGTAATAAACTTTTGTTTGTGTTCCTAAGAAAAATAAATTGTTTCTGCTATTTCTGTGTATTACTGTATCATGGGTCAGGGTTTTTTTAAGTGCTGAAAAGGCTGTGTAAACTATTCCCACAACCACATCGGTGCTATGATATTTCCTCACTTTCCCTGTTTCTCCTTTTAGAGGGGAAGAGCATGCTGTGAATTATGTGCAAGAGGCATATGACAAAATGCTTTGGCTTAGAACACAAGTGACCACATGGATCCGATCAGATTTAGGTGGTTTAAAGACCATTCATCACTTAGAGCCGTTGCTCTGATGCTGCTGCAGCTTGAATAAGTGGGAGGATGGTCAGGGAAGAGAGGAAAATAAAGGCAGTGTGGTTGATCTGACTCAAGTACACCTAAGATTAAACAAAAGTCTGGTACCTGGGAGGACACCTTAGGCCACATTTTGCCTGAAGCATGCCAGGCAGTTGAGGAACCAGATACAATCTAAAAAGCCACGCCAGGCTTCCTACAGGTGTCCAGCGTGCTTGAGGTTCCATTTACCACAAACCGTTCTTAGCTTTAATGGCTTTAAATAACAACGTGTTTGAAATCTCAGTGGGCTGTAGGGTTTCAAAACCAAAATGCCAGAGGAACGAGAGAAGCTGGGAGGGTGCTCTTTCTACTCCTGTGCTTGTTGCTGTATCTGAGCAATTTTAGGGCTCAGCTCTAAAACCTCACTGATGCTTTGCTGAAGGATTGTTTACTTGTTGAAGGATTGCTTGTTAAATATAATCGCTGATACATATCAAGAAACATTTTCATTAATTGCATGAGAAAACATCATTACACATTTAAATATTTTAGAAACTGGACTTTCCATATAAAATGTCTAGATATGTATGAAAAATTACAAGAATAAGAAGTGGTTTGGAAGCTGAACCAGTATGTGTGAGAAGTGAATTGATGATGGGCTTCTAGTGTGTTGTCTCACATGAAACATCTGGGGTTTGCTATCCTCCTGTTGGCACACAGTTATTATCCCTAGCAACTCTTTCTGTCAGGATATCTTATGGTAATGCATGCCAAGAAAGCTGACTTAGCAGTTATATTATGTATACTGTATATAGCAGTGGTGTATAATAGTGACAGAGGCTCTAGAGAGAAGAAGTTAAAAACAACAGAAACCAAAAAAGATTATTTTAAAATGGCTTACAAATATCAATTACATACACATTCTGATAACTTCTGCCTTTGCTAAGGATTTTACAGGCAGTATGATTTGACCTCATTTTAGAACAAAGAGAACATATTTTAGCAGATGTTAACTTGACTGTCAGCTAATAACATGGAGGGTGTTGTAATCCTAGTTATATACAGCACATTATGTTGAATGTAAAGTACCTAAGCATTTTTCAGTATTGATTTCAATACCATGGTAATTAAGAACAGGTGCATATAAATTAGAAGAGAGGCACTCCAATTGTTACTAATGAAATCCTTTACAATAATAACTTTACATAATGAAATGCATAATTAAACATTAATGACCAAGATCATTAGTGGCAATTTTATTCCACTTACACATGAATTTGGCCTTAGGTGAAGCCTAATGTTTTAGTAAAGCTGTCATTCATGCTGCAGCTCCTCTGTTTGCTTTACAACTGCATCATATTCTAGCCTTGAAAAGCCTTCTGGATATTGATTTCTTTTATGGATTTAAAGGAACACTGCTTTCAGATTAACAACATAGGTGGCAAACCTAATGAATTACCCCAGGTATTATGATGAACCAGGAAATCTTGTGGCCAAGCATCTATACAGAGCATTCAGCAGGAAATCCAACCACCCAGGTATGTTTTAAAATACACTTTGATTTTCTCTAGTGGCTTTAGGTAACACTTGATACTTTTCAGCTTCCTTTTTGAGTGACTGTTGTCTCTGAATGCAGCATCCCACACCCTTTTCTCTTCAGTGTCAGCCACTGAGGAAGACATTGATGAAACACCTGTTTTTCCACAGCTGCAATCTTATCCTTCAAGCTGAAGCCTAGCCTAGCCTTGTGTTATTATTGCCTCAATATAGGATGGTTTGGGAATAAACTGTACAAGACTTTGCCAGGATGCTGCACTAGATCTGGCCCAGCAATTCCTAAAATTGGGCCAAACAGCAAAGAGACTTTTCACTTGCTTGTGTGTGATAATTGCCGTCCAACTGAAGAAGAGAGATAACTCATGTTTCACTTGAGCGTTTGTACTTACATTTAAGTAGCTGAGGAGCTTGGGGTCACAGCAACATTTCTACTTGATTACTGACTCAAAATCTTCACTCTGAGAAATGCCAATTGCACAGTGAAAAGTAAGCAATATCCCTAGAATTGTGTGTATCCAAGCTTTATGATAGGCAGTTGCCTTTAATGGCTACAGTTCCAAAGAGTTATTTACAGGGTGGTTACTTCCTGTAAAAATGCAGGAATATCTTTAAAAGAGATCCCATTGTATGCCCTTTGCTTGTTTTCCACAATTGTTTACAATATTAAAAGGTTGAGTTTAAAATGTTAAAACTTATTTCTTCTACAACCAGTATAAAAATTAGAAATAGAAGAATCTCCAAAGGTTTGGAGAGAAACAATCTAAAGCTCAGTAGCTGTAGAGTGGATAAAATGGGACAGGATGGTCACCAGATTTCCAGTGTTTCATCCTATAATGTGTTTAGAATATGTTTTTTCTTACCAGATTCTTGCTTAACTATTTGTGCTACTGCTTAAAAAGAAGCTGAACCAAACAGTGATTTACAGCTACTCCTCTTGTAATGCTGCATAAACGGTCTTCTCTCTTTATCAATAAACAGTCAGAATCTGTTGGGTTTTTTTGGTGCTCTTGCACTGTCCCCATTTACTTCATGAAATGAAATACAATTTATTTTAATTGTATTTGCACTTCTCCTCTGGCTTCCCCCCCCATTTTCTGTAGCCATACAATACTTCCTATCTGTCCTGAGATGCATAGTTTGTGAAACCACAGCCAGAATTGCAAAAACTTACAAGATGGAGTGACTGGGCAAATAAAATGGCAGGTGAAATCAAATGGAAATTAATAAAATAAACAATGCATCTGATGTGCATCTGATGCACAGCAATCATGCATGGAATGATGAGTTCCAAGCTGAACAATATGACTTAGAAATCTTGGTGTTGTGACAGTTGTGTGAAAAAGACAACTTGGTGCTCAGAGACAGTCAGCAAGGCAAATGGAATGAAGTACCCTTCTAGTGCCTGCATCTCAAAATGGAGAACTCTAAAATATTTGCCAAAACAATGCTAATCTCAAAATGCCCCAGGAGTGCGAATGACTGCAGACTGGGAAATAGTGGTTGTACATATACATAAACTCTGCCTATTCCTACATTCTTCCCTTGGCATCACAGATGGAAGAGAAATCCCCTTTGGCATGATCCAGTACAGCTGTGCTGCATTCCTGCTTTAAGCAATACATTGAGAGATGATATTCGTGTATGGGTAATATAACTACCAGTTATATTCATGAGAACTCTGATGGAAATTCTTCCTTAGTTGCTAACAAATTGGGGTTTGGGGTGTCTGTACCCAATGCTTACCTGACTCTTGCTCTGGTTTCAGCCTGACTGAACCATGTGTGTAACCAGGATCAATTCGCTGCTGTCCCTTCCTAGGAAAGAATTTGAGAATTGTCAGAGAGCTTCCAGTCCTTAAGAAAGCTAACCTATATGAGACTGCAGTGTGAAGAAAACAAATGGCAGTTTTGGTCTCTGTTTGGCTTGCTGCAGACCAGGCAACTGTTCAGTTTTTTTTTAACAATGCTAATGTAATCCCATGCTTACACCTATTCTCCCCCTGTGTTTGTTTGGCAAGGAGAATGGCTATTTGTTCATAACTATTTACTAAAACAATTATATATAAGAAAAGCCTACTAAGTGCAAAAGTAGGGGCAATCCCTTCAGGAAGTTCCTAAGGAAAAGACTATAGCAAACTGGGAAAGGGTATCACAGAAATTGTCCCTGTATTCCTACCTGGCTTCAATGTTCCTGCCTGGACATCTGCCTTTAGCTATTATCAGAGACTTTGGGTCCATTCTCAGCAAGTTCAATCTCGTGAGTCTCTGATCACAGCATCTCTATTTGTATAGTAACAGTGGCAAGCTGCACTTTCACAGTCTTTTAAGAACCCAAATACCATAAGACACTATTTTCAGATAAAATTATTGACATATAATAATAATTTAGATAATAACTATAAAGGCCTCAATTCTGTTTCAGCATCTTAATTAACTGAATATTATTCTCCAGAAGAAAGAGATTGGGAATCTGATCATCCTGAGTGCATGCAAATCACCCTCATTTCAGTGGGCGGTTTGAGTAGACAGAGAATACAGGAGCTGGCTTGGAAAACTGGTGGAGAGAGCCCATCTGTGAGAGAGTGGCCAGCTCATTCTCCAGGAGAGAATCCTCACCCAATGCCCAGCAGCTGGTGCCAGCACGGGCTCCAGTCAGTGCCAGCTTCAAGGATGGCTCTGATTAGGCAGCCCACTCCCATTGGAAAGATGAGAGCCTGGAATTGGATTGTGGATACTGCAGGGATCCAGGGCAGGGAATAGGGGCAAAGTTGATGGCAGGGAACTGGCAGCTGTGGCTGCTGAGCCAGTGGGTTGATACAACTGGAGCTGTCTCAAGGCAAATGGCTTCATTCCTGGCTGTAATGGATTGCAATAATTAAGCTTAGAAGTCGTGTCTGTGCATTGCTGTTGCTGAATTAGAGTCTGATAAGAAAGGACAGTTTTCTGGTGCTCTGCAGACAGAAGGTGACATTTTAGCAACCACCACTAAGGATATTAAGATGCAGCAAAAATCTCCAGAGAGCATATTTCTTATGTGAACAGAGGCCACTGCCTCTGGTATAGTGACTTGACTGTGTTTATGTTAATTTTCTACCACCAGCTCTCTTTTCCTTTTCACATTCAGTCATATTCTTCAATAGGGTTCTGATAAATTTCAGTTTGCCAGTGGCATTTTAAAGTGATACTTTTTCCTTGTGCTTTGCTGCTCCTGCACTGCTGCCATTTACAGAGCATCATTTCCAACAACAGCTCCATGAAGATGAGTTAGAGAAAGAAAAAGAACTGAACCTCTCTGGACCTCCTTTGTGAAGGGCTGAGGGCAATAGCTGGATTTCCCAGTGATTTCTGCTCAAAGATGAAAGATTTGAGCTATTTATTTTTTCCTCTGGCTTATGAAAGTCTGTGGTTCAGCTGCTGGTGAATAGTGGTAGATACCAGACACATCAAAATAAAAATGATGCAGTACTTGTTCTCACTGAAAAACTGAGTTTAAAATGATGTTGACTTTTTGTGTGTCTTGAAAGTCTACGTACACAGAAAACAAAGTTAAAGGAATATTACTTTGATATGCTTGTGTGAAGCAGCAAGAGGAAGATATGCAGCAGCAGCTGCGTGCCTCCTCTCTTATATAAAGTTCTCAAACTTAAATTTTATTCTGGAAAGAAGGTCATTCCAGAAGAATTTTCACCAGTAATCCCACTCCAGAGCTTCTTGTGCCTCTAGGAGATGTAGATTAAAGTTTTATCCAAAAGGAAATTAAAATAAAAAGCCCAGCAATTTTGCCTTTGAGAAGAAAAGCAGCGATGTGCTTTAAACAAAAATGTATACACCACAGGCAATTTACTGGGGAAAAACACATTTTAAACTTGAGGAGGAAAAAGCACCTTCAACAATGTCATATGTATCAGAGTGTGTGTATATCTTCCAAGTCAAATCTGCCTAATCTCATAACAAAAGGAGGTTTTAGCATTATCAGCAAATGGAAAGATGATATTAATACAGACTATAGAGACAGCGTATTCTGATCATGCCTTAGCCACCACAAAGCTATTAGCCCTGATAATGGAATTTTTAATGTTGATCATTACATAATAAAAGCATATCTAGATCTGCAGCTTGCTGGTGTTCTGTAGCACAAAAAAATCTTGTACAAACTATTGGTTTATGCAAATTTTCTGTATCTCTGAAGGTCATATTTCTCTCTGTTTCTTCCAACTTACTGGTATTCAATACTACTCAATGATCACACTTGGGTGCTCTTGGATGGCTGCATAGTTCAGTGGCATGAAGTAAAAGCAAAGAATACCCTAGGTAACCAACTTTTACTTTTTTGTGGTTTTGTATGTGACTGCGTTCTGTTTTTAGCCATATTGAGGCAACCTCATTTAGCTGTCTAAACCAAATGTATGCTAATTATGAGCTGAGGCACTGTTTGAGTAAAATGAACCACAATATTTTGCTGCTCTCTGACTCATTAAAGCAGCACTTAATGTACTGATTCTGAAAATATATTTAAGCTACACTGGCCTTTATTTAGGAAATAATATACTTCAATGGCAAGAGCACTATATCTATCACTGTTATTATTATTTACAGTCAAAAGAATAAGTAGATTTGGAAAAAATCAGTGTCTGGAACTACTATGCTTTGAAATTTCTGGGATTTTTATATATGTAAATTTACCTTGCTCAGGAAAGCTGCTTGGAATTAAAAGGGAAAACAGGTGACATGATGATGAACATATTGGTGTGATTAACTACCATTCATGGTTAGCCAGATAAACTGCCATGGGCACTCAGAAAGACACACACACTGTAAGAAAACACCAGGTTTTTTTAATGTGGTGTTGTCTAAAAGTTTGTAAGAAAATAAAATATTTCTAAAACTCTTCAGAAGCTGAAATATCTCATTTTGGACTAGAAGTGACCTGAAAAACATAGGCTATTATTATTATGGCAAGTGCTAAGAGTGCCAGTCACACTTGCAAAAAAATCAGGAGATTATATGAAATGAGGGCTTTTTGTTAGTTATACTGTATCTCTGTGGAAATGCTTTTTAACTCAATTATGATACATTGTGAAACTAGTTTCAGAGGAGACAAAGCACTGGTGAAAGCAGTTTAATGGCATTATGGTGCCATTCAGGAAAGTAAGTATCAAAATTCATATTGTCTTTATATTTTTGCAAAACATACAAGTAATAAATATAAACGCCTGCTGGAAGCTGATGCAGACTGAAACACGTTTTTTTGCTGAGCAGAGCAGATCTTCGGCCTGTAGTGCAATAAGTGAGCTTTCACTGGCAGGAAGTTTCGCTCTTTCATGAGCACGAGGATCAAACACTTCATCTGATCTCACTGCATGGACTGCTCTGTGTGCTGCTACTGAAACCGTGGCTGCTCCCCCGTGCAGGCGCAGCGTTAGCATCTCAGCACCACTTACAGCGCCTCTCATCCTCCCCCCTCAGCCTTACTGCAGTACGAGGTAGCAACAGAGAGCACTGAAGGGTTTGAAAACATCAGGGCCTGGTTTCCTGTCTATTATCTATGTATTTTCTAGGAAATGTGTGCCTGCACCTGCTTTCATTGGGCTTTATTTGTAAACTTACATCTGAAGCACACAAGTGATTTAACCTGGGCAGTACCAAGCTGGAATGGTAAAACCGGGAAATTAAAAGACCTTTCCACTCTGAAGAAAGCTGATGCCTTTCATAGTGACAAACACATCTGTAGTAGCGCAGCCTTGTTCAGAGAGATGGAAAAATGATCACCTCTAGTTCCTCTCATTCTGTGTGTCACATCACGCCTGTTTTTCACCATCTGAATTGTTAAAGGCTTTCTTGACTGTGGAATCATCCTCAGTGCTAGGCTGTGCTGTTGATGATGCACTGGAGCGTCTGCATCTGAAAGATGACTTATGCCATGTCTGATTTTAAATTTTTTTTTTAATATCCAATTTCTTGTAATGGCCACTTTTTGACCATGCCCCTCTGTGCTGCAGCTCTCTGTCCATCCAGAAGCAGACTAAACACAGCAATCTCTGCTAGCCTGTGTTGGACTGTAGGCTGAGTTTGTGCAGTTCTCTTTGCACAACAAAAGTTCCTTCTTCCTATTTCTTCTGAAAGTTCCTTGAGACCAGAAACTGCCTTTTGGCTCTGCATTACTTCAACCTGAGTCCGTGGCAAAATCATATTTTCTATCTCCTTTTTCAGGTTCAACATTGGCTTCAAAGGGAGAAGTACCTGTCTTCCTCTGATTGGCTTACACCACTTCTCTGGATGGAACTGAGACAGAACAGCAGCTCTATTAGACTTGGGATAAATTGTTTTAGGTAATAAATTTCCTTTTTAAAAAAAATTTTAGACTAATACAACATACAGATCAGTTTGTGTGGTTGGACACCACATTGACAGCATTTTTAGGGACTCTCCCAGCTTTCAGGAAGCCACAGGAACCTGTAAATTATTTTAGAGAGAGAAGGTATTTTAGACAAACAATGAAGATAAAATGTGAAGCTGACAGACAAATAGCAAGATCCTGCCAGATATTATGTCTATTTACATGGCTAGCTGTTTGAGAAGTAGAAAAATGAGCCTGTCAGTTTTGTTACTGACAACTGCCTAATTCATTTCCTAAGTAAACTCAATTAAAGGCATAGCTATGAATGGGGAAAGGCCTAAAGCTAGATTATAGTCTGTAAAAGGATTAGAGCCTGATAATTGTATAATGGATAGTAAGTAGCTATTTCTGTTATCAGGAGTCACAAGAGGTGCTTAGTAAAGCAGTTATTCAATGTTAATCATGGAGTACCTTTGTGACATAGCATTGCTTTCCATGATTTATCCAACCAGAGCACAAATGTTGTTAAATAATTGTAATGAGTTTAAGAAATATATGCAGCTTGTCACTGTTTAATTTAAATTCAGGCTCTGCTGTATAGCTGGAACAATCTTCTCTACTTTTCATAGCCTGCTTTAAAAGAGAAACCTATTTCTTTTCATAGCAATCTGTCAGAATTCCACAGTGCTTTACAACAACAGAATGTCGAGGAGCTGTATTTCCAATCCTGAGCTGCATTTCCTATAAGGCCGTGTCTTTTGTGTCGTGGTGAAATTCAGGACTGACCCAAGAACTTTCCCAGGATAACTGCTCGTTTGGCCTTCAGCAAAGCATTGGAGCAGCTTGGCTCTGTTTTCTGTGAGCGAGTCTTGCACAGTTGCCCCGGTGCTGATGGGCAGCAGCCTGCACGGCCACGTCATCTCTGAATAAATAATGTGACCGCGCTTCAGCGTTAATGTGCGATGTCCAGGGGTACAACCAGGCAAGAGACAAGGAGCAAAGGAAAGCGTGGAGGGGAGCAGAAGTGCTCCGACCTCAGGGTCTCAGAGGAGTACAGAACTGGTCAAGAACTTGCAGGAGATCCGAACAAGGAGCAGAGACAGAGGAGCCAGGCTGGCAGGGGAGGCAGGCTGGAAGTGGGGATGGACCAGATGAGTTTGCAGCTACTGTGACATTCCAGTTCCCACTGCCTCGACCTGAGCTGGTAACTTGAGTTGAGCACTGCACCTCTTCCTGTTTGCATGGTCAGAGAGAGGTTCGTGTGTTGGAAACAGGTTCCCTCTTACAGGACATAAAATCCAGATTTTTTCTGGCAGATTAGTAAATATAAATATTTCTCATTTTAGCTGCATAGAACAGAGAAGAGATATTTGAAAAGCAGATCTAACCAAATCCCGGTTGATTTGGATTTACTGTACAGGGAGTTACGTAATTTTTGAGGAAATATTACTTTTGAAAACCATGATTTATAACTCAAAAAACGGAATACAGATTGATTATTTAAATACAACTCAGAGAAGCAATTTGACCACAGGATAGAATTTCAAAATTGGACTTTTTAATTCAAATTTAAAGAAAGGCTCTCAAAATAAACAGCACTGGGTACTGTATGTGATCAATATTTACTTTAAAATATCATCCACTTTTCTTGCAGATTTGAGATTGATCCAGTAAGGATAGAATACACTATGAATAGAAATGTGAAATTTAGATCTGGCTCTAAACTAAGATTAGATGTGTTTAGACCAGAGTTTTGATGTAGTTCTTTACAGAAATAACACTCAGTTGAGAAGCTGTAATTTGAATGTACCAGGTTTTGATGACATTTACAGTCAGACAAGTTTCTTCATGACATGAATATTTCAGGACTAAAGGACCTGAGTAAACTTAGATATATGTCTATATACAACATACTTCCCAAAATATTTGCAAGTTGCATCAGTTCATTAGCTTAAAAAGAATCTTGTAGTCTTGAGTTCTGTCCACAGAATTTATCATTGGTTTACTCAGGAAACGTTAAGGATCCACTTAGGGATCACAGCACCAAATTTCAAAATATTAGTGAATCACAATTACAAAATATACCTTATTTTTATATTTTCTTAAGGTTTTTTATTTCTGTAACACCTTCAGAAATCTCAGATACTCTTTTACTTGCTGTTCAACGAATCATGCATTAGGGATTAAAGTATCTGTCACAAAATGTATTTAAATGACTGTGTCCTATTTTTTTTATTTAAGTGACAGTCCTGCTAAAAAATAAAGCAGTTAAAATAGTCACCTCAACCTTTTGCAGAATGCTGGTCTGAAAAATGTTGCTATGCTGTTTCTCTTCAATTAAAATTAAAAAACTCTGAACCAACCCAAAATGCAGCACTTTCTCACCAATGCCAAAAATGCCTTAGGAAAGGCACTCTGCAGAATGAAGATAGAATTTGTAATTCTTACGGGAAATTCAAGTCATCTTTTTGACTCTACACACAGAAGGCAGTGGAGAGGTGGGAGAAGAAACACAACCCAGATTCTGAATGATCTCAGAAAAAAGACTCTCATCCCACTTATCCTCTGCTCCTAGTTATCTCCTACTCCGTAGTCCAAGTGCTTTGCCAGCTCCTCATCAGATTTCCTCAAGGCCAGCTGGCAACTCCTCTGTTATTATCACGTCTATGAAAATAAGTTTTGCTGTTCCTTCCAAACAAAGATAAGGGTTCCATATCCTGTTTGTCCTCCAAAATGTGGCAGGGATGATTTTTCCACCTCTGATCTCACCCAGCTGCCTTCCCTCAGTATCCCTGTCATAAATTAGTAACTTGAAACCATCAGAGCCCGAGGGTTTTACTGACTGATCAGGTATTGGGGAGCAGCCCCTCTCTATCAGAGCCCTTACGTGACTGCTGTCTAAACACAGCACAGGAATTGAAGCATTTTGTCTCTGCCACTCACAGTGGAAAGGGATGCATTGAGCTGGCAGTGGGAGATACTAACTCTGCCTCTCCAGACACTGTCAGAGCAAAAAACACTCCTGCCTGCCTCCTAGATTTAACACCTTACATAAAGACTAAAAATCACCCACTGAAAAAAAATTCGAAACATAAAACTATTTTAAAATGCTAGTTCTAGTGTTTTAACTGTATTTTTATATTATGGACTGAAATAAGGAGTAAGAAAACATTAACAAAATGCTTTTTTTAATAACTAAGAATTTTGGGCTAAGTGAATTATAAGCAATGAATGTGTATATCCATATATATATGTGTGTGTGTATAAATATAATAAATAGAGACCAGATTAATCAAAACCCAAGAGAATTAATGACCAACCCAGGATTAATGACAAGTTACAGGTGTTTCACTTACAAGTTACAACTGACAGGTATTTTAATTAAAAGTAACACTGACTACAAAAACCCCTCTACTCCTGGCCTGAAGGCTCCCTCTATCTTTCACCTTATTTAAAAAAAGATATTAGTGATGCTGCTTCTAGATAGATCTGGAAAAAAATATAAGCTTCTTTTCTGCCTACACATTAAATGAAATTATGTGCTTTCACAGCTAAAAATGGGTCCAAATATACAAAAAGTGCGTGCAAAATCAGAAGTGCATGGGAGACAAACAGTAATAAAACAACCACCTCTGTGGGTCAGACAATGAATCTATGATGCACTGTGTTGAGATCCAATTCAAATGGTGGCTGCACCAATTTTTTATCGATTGTAATTCTCAAATATTTTGTTTCTATATTAGAAATTATTCTGATGAAAACATGACATAATTTATTGGCTTTAAAGTAATGCATAAAAATTCTCAAGGATTCATCTGGAAAAAATGAGTTTAAGAGTAACAGCTTCAATACCATATAATTATTCCTTTTCATATTGTTGGAAAAGCACTGTGCATACTGCTGTGCCTTGTTTTGTATATTTGGCAACACTGTCTTAGAGAAGTTATTTCTCCTTGATGGTTGAGGAGATTCCTGTGAGAATCTATTTTTTGACTGCCTCTCTTGGGTGCTGTATAGTGTAACCAACTTCTAAGATTCTCCAATGAAAGATGGTCTAATAAGACATGTTAGAGACAGCTACTGTTAATAGAGAACCAGAACTGACTGTAGTTGAGTGAGAGAGTTGTGGTGGAAAGTGAAAAGCCAGCATACAACGCCTTTGCTCAATGGAATATGTGGAATATGGTCATGCATTGACAGTCACCAGGGAGTAGCTAACTCTCACAAAATTCACACCACAGGAAGCCCCGTGCTATTCTGCTCTTACAACCCAGCACAAACCACATTCAGAATACAGGCAATATAGAAAGCACTGAGAAGAACCTGCACGTGCACAGGACAGATCTGTGTTCCCTTGCTGTTCTTATCTGAATTATGGAGTGCATGGTTGTCCTGAGCAAGATATTTGCCAAATTGAGGACTGATTGTAGGGGAAATAATATGTAAGAAGAGTACTGCTGGTGGAAGACACTTTAAAATATTCATAAGGCTATTAAAGAATGCCAAGCAAAAAATTCATGAGGATGAAGTGTTCATTGGAAAAAGAACCTGTACTGTTAAGCCAGCAGCCAGAGTGAATAACACACAGCTGCTCCCATGAGAGACCACACTTTATATATCTTGTTTCAAAATAATCTGTACATTTTTGATATTCCCTAAAGGGCTTCTTGTCTGTATGTGGGTGTGCCTGACTGAAATGAGCAAGCAATTTTGTGGATTGTCATTCCGTGTGGAAGACAAGTGTAAGGCTGGAATAAGAGATTAATAGAGAACATAGAAAAGTCTCCAACAGAGACTTGCTCAGGTCACTCTCAAATCTCCACCTGCATAATACCCACTTGAGGAAAAGGAAAATAAGAAGAGAGATAACAAAGCTGGAGTTTGCTTACAAGTGCAGATTGAGCCTGTGCATGCCTCTGTTTTCAACAACAGTGATAGTGAGGAGTGTCTCTTTGAAGGCGGAGGGCGGGCAGAGGGCTTTCCAAGTACAGAAGTAACAGATGGAAGAAGTGGATTAAGATAGCACTGATGGGGTAGTTGTGGGTAGCAAAGAGCAACAAATCTCCCTGGTCTGGATGGCAGGAGCCCAGTGACAGAAGAATCTGGGATCAAAACAGTAGGTTTCAACTACCTTGGAGCTTGAGAGGCATTTGGAAGAGCAGCAGCAGGAGTCACAGGCATGCAGTCGAGTGCATCAGAAAGGACTGGATGCTTTTAAAGAGCCTCACCTACATCTGCTCAGCAACAGGCCCTGTTATGGCCATCAGAAAAGATCAACTGCAGCTGCACACTGGCTGAAATGATGCAGAGCTGCACATAAATCAGAAAGGGCCCAGAGAGCAGCACTGCTTAATCAGTGGGGATGTTTCCTCCCCCGTGGCTTTTGTGTCTGTCCTGAGCTTTGGGAATGTCTTTGCGAACTGACAAAAGCACAGACAGAGCTCTCCAGCTTTTCAGGCTCTCAAGATTCCCCATCCCAAAAGACGGTGGCCATTAAAAAGCTTTTAAATTCTGATTTTAGAGGTGCTCAGCCCTCAAACTCCAATCAGGCTCAAAAGGCATGGCAAAAAAGTATTCCTAAAACTGTATTTTTGTGAGAAGAATTTAATTAGCTTTCCATTGCAAAGCTAAAATTGCTTATTTTTCATTGCAGACTGACAGATTCTTTCATTCTTTGACTAAGAATTTATCTCAATAACGTTATGGTTTTACCTTTGGGTTAGAAAAAGTCGTGAAACAACAGAAAAAAAAAACCCCACTTCCAAGAAGACAGAAGAGGAGAGAAGTAATTTGTTTAGTTTTCTTTCTGTTTGTTTTCTTTTCATCTTTGTGAATTCAAACTTTCAATTTTACAATAAGAAATCCTAGTTAGGCAATTTCCTTGCAGGCAGGTTAATTCATCCGACATGAACACTATCAGAAGGTTAAATCTTTGTCATCAAAGCTGTGAATTCCATGTAAGCAAGCTCCTGTTCCCTTTGGAGTTAATGTTGCTTGGTGCAGATACAAGGCTTTCCTCTTAGGAGAAATCTGAGGAGGAAATATTGCTAATTTAGAGAAAACCTGAAAATTGGAACAACAGCTTTAAAAGATTAACCAAGAACCCTAAATAGAACAAGATATTTTAATTTAGATATTAAATGAAGTCTAATTTAATTTTCATGTGTGGGGAATTATGAGCAGCTACTAGAAGAGTTTGCATTTTGGAGCAGAGGATCTCCAGAGGCTGTGATCAGAAGGATGGCGATTCTCTTTCCCATTCTGACACAGACTTTTCCAAGTCTTCAGATCAAAAATATTGTGCAGAAGGAGAGCACTATTTGCAACAATCACGAGAGTTACAAATAAACTATATTCACAGTTTCTCAACTTTTGAGAGGGAAAAGTCAGAAGTATTGGTAACTGAGATCCTTTCACTCTTTTTCTACTAAATAAATTTTAAGGGATATATCTCTGAATAAACTCTCAGTTAAATGTCAGAACACATTCCTGCTTCAAGGCAGAGTTTAAAATATGGGCAAAGGCTCTTTCTTAGCCTCTCAGCATGCTTCTCTTTAGTAAAAACATACAGTGACACAGCTTTAAAATCACTGTGTGAACCTGAGTCACCTGGGCATCCCAGAAGTCCTTCAAATGGGGAGTTGATTGAAATCCTCACAAAGGTGGGGGTTAAAACCACTGAACATGAGGTATTAGAGACAACACACGTATTTGTCAGGTCGCTGTGTCTTCAAGGAGTTCACTTGAAGGTCTCAAACATGCCCCGTGCCTACCAAGTGCATTGCTCTGTTCTGTGCATTGCAGCATTCCTTTGGCACAAAGGACTGCAATTAATGTGTTGGCAGAAGGCTCAGGGTTATCATACAAATGCCACTGATACCTTTTACACAGCTATTTTACTCTACCAAGTATAAGTGAAAAGGGAAAGGGGCCAAGGAAGAGAATCTGAAATATATAACAGTAACTCTGAATAAAAGAGGGTTTCCCTTGCAAGTTGATGTTTCTTCTCGTATTAATATTGATACATTTTAGAGAAAATTACTATCGAGTGCTAGTTTTGGAGGAAGAAGAGAGCAGGTACTGGCTTCATTTTTCCTTTGAAAATACTTTTACGATACTTTTCCTGTAGCCATTTTTAGATTATTGAATGAAAATAGGTCATGACCTACTAGATTTGGTCAATTTGGTGGGCCTTGGTCCATGGAACAGAATGGTCCAGCTGATCTGCCAGGCCATTGATGGGTCCAGCATTCCAATAGGTGCTGGAATGACAATCTGTATGGAAATCACTGGCTGATATTTGAAGTCAAGTGCAAATGAGTGTTGGTATAGCACAGATGATGGTGCATGGGGGAGTGGAAAAATTTTCAGAGGAGAGAAAATGATTAAAAAATCCTATTTTACAAAACACCCTGGCTTGTGGCTGACATGAAACATACCTCTGCAGTATTTTCATATTTCCATGTTCCAAGGAATAACCACTGAGGTCTAGGAAAGGCAGATGGCCAAAGTGAAATCCAGGTTGACATCAACCCCTTCAGAGTTCATGGTTGAGCTGCAGGGCGATGGAAATTTTCCATGTCTTTTTAGCATTAGAAATCTCAAAACCAATGATTCTTTTGAAAAAGGGAAAGACCAAAGATTCAGTTAGCTAATGAGAGCATAAACTGCTGAGATCAAAGTGTCAGTACAAGCAATTGGTCTGAAATATGGGATCCTAATCACTGGAACTGATGGATAAGAAGAGAATCATTTCACATCTGACAAAGCAAAATGTAATTATTATGAAAGTGGTGATAGGGCAGGTAAATGACTTGCCCCCAAATTTAAAAAGTCAAACCTAGTTAATTTTATCTCACCTAATAAAAACAGCAGTGATAAGACTGTTACAGATTGGTGAAAAATTAATGAAGTCTTTAATGAACTTAATGGCAAATTACATAAATCAGACCTAACTTAATAAAAGGCCAGAAGATTTTTAGTAGTGATTAGATTTTTCAATTGCTGAATGATAAAGAAAATAACTCCAGTAAAATCCTCTCTGCCCTACTGGAAGGTTCTGAAAGACATTGAAGTTGAGGAACCAGAGCCAACTAACAATAGCTTCAACAGAGAGATCATTAAATGAGCTTAGAGTTTTATTTTGAAATAATCATTCACAGAGCTGACCAGAACGTATTGTGCAAACCCCTCATAACAAACAACAAAGTCAATGTTTCTTTTTGGATGAACATGAAGAAAGAGCTGTGCATGCTGTGCAGACATGTAGAAAACAGCATGTTTCACACAGTGAAGGGTTTTGCTGGAGCTGGGGTAAGTGATAAGCAGCCTTAGCTTGTAATGTTTCAAAAATTATTTAAAAAACCCTAAAGAGGATCAAAAGACAAATTTAAACGAAGGCAAAATGGATTCCAAGGGCTTTATTAAGATCAGGGTTCCTCATAGCAGTTATGTAGTAGAAATTTGCATTAAATGCTTAAGTGTTTGGATGTAGACGTATTTGTAAATAGGCAGAAATTTCAACAGGGATATTTAGTAATAGACAGAGCACTGGGGCCTGATTTCTATTACCTGTCAGTATGTTTGGGAATTTAAATTTCCTTCTTGCCTCTGAGATGTACTTGCAATTAAACCATCAATAATCACATGTTGAAAACTTATTTCAGATTCAAAGGAGAGTTTAGGTTTTGTGCAGGTTTTTCTAATTTATGTTACTTATCACAGACCAGGAAGGGAAAAAGAAAAAAAAGAGATTATGCCCTGTCTCCTAAACCCTGCCAAGAAGCCTTGAGCGAAATTAGTCACATGAGAATCACAGGCTGTGATTTAAAAGGCTGGTTTATTTTTGAATTTATCAAACTGGTGAAAAAAAATTGTCCTTCCTCTTTCTCGGAGTTGCAGAGCTGCATCACAAGTAATATTCCAATCAGCTGTGCCTGAGCCTATACAAATGGAGAAATCCATTACAGGAGTTAAAGAGATCATGGAGGGATGAATGAAGAAGAGGATTAGTGGCTTGCTTCCAGCAAGATGGCACTGAACAACTGACAGGCCATCAGATAATTTGTAAATGCAATAACCTTGTGTTAGTCTTTTATAAGAACGCTCGTCCACTCCAATAAATGTTGCCACTCTCCACCCTCTATAGCACCAGAAATCCCCCTCACACTTTCCATATTTCAAAAAGCAACCCAACAAGCCTATTTTCTGGCTACCTGGAGTCAGTCCATTGCAGATAGACATAATGAAAACTTACTGAGTGACTCCATTCCCTGTGGCTTGTTGGTGGCGGAATTCACTGAGCAAAAGTCAAATAAAGTATCTTCCCACAGTATTGCAATCAGTTAATGAAAGTATCGCATAAGAGTTGTCAGCTTTATACTTTCTAAACAAAGATATCCTACCTTTTCCTCTTTTTTCTTACCTTGTTTTCAATTTCTCCTTGGAATCATAAAGTAGAATTATGAGAAATTTCCTATTTGAAACTCAAGTTATAGCGTGAAGCCTTCACCCAAACTAATCCTCAGGATTTTAACATGAACCCATTAAAAAAGACTTGTCCAGACACTGACAACCATGAAGGCTGTTTAATAAAACTAGGTAGATGGGTGTTAGATGTGGAATTTTACCTCAAACATCGACAAATCATGCAGTACCCACACTGAAAAGCAAGATGACCTCTGAACACCAGGCATTTTGTGACATGAGATTGTACAGGAGCTACCACTCTGTTCAGTAAGTTTGGCACACTCTGGTGCAGTCAGAGCAATACAATGCAGCAGAGTAATAAAGAAAAAACTTGTTTGGATAACATTTCCTCAGCAGGACAATGGAACACTCAGCAAACATTTGTCTTTACACAAGGATGCTTTTGAAATTACCTTAGAGCACCACTCCAGGAAAGCAGACCAGAGCAAGGGTTCTGCTGTTTGTACTTCACACTGTGAGCAGGAACGTGGAAAGGGAGGCTCATTCCAGGCCTGGACTGCAAGGCTGGTTGAATATAAGGCAGTGAGGTCTTTCTCCTAAGACAGATTGTACAAAAGTGCCTTCTACCCCAGCCACAGGAAGGAGGAAGGAGCATTCCAAGGAGCATTACCATCTCTGGCACACAAGGCTCTTGCCCATGAAAAGCTGTGCTGTCTCCAATCTTGGAGGTTTCCAAAATTCATCTGGATAAAGGCCCAGGTAACCTGGTCTTATCTGAGAGCTGACCCTGCTTCGAACAGGAGGTGTGATTAGAGACCTCCTGGGGCCCACCCCAGTCTGAATTATCTGATGACTCTGAGTGCAGCTGGACCATCACTGTGCCCAGGCACAAATATGGAATTTTCCTTCAAGGCTATCCTTGTAGCTCTCATTTAAAAAGAAGTTGGAAAAATGTTCCCAAACTATTTGTATACAAATGTGTAACAATTTGTGATGAAAGTGTTCTCCATGCAGAATTGTGCTGTAACCATGGCAACTTCCATTGAGAGAGACATCCATTGTAAATCTATAAGGATCTCATTTAGAAAAGATTTAGTTGTACTACTCACCAATTTATGAATATTCCATTCATGTGAAAAAACACCCCAGTTTCTTACAGAATCATTTTAAAATAGTGCAGCTGTGTGATTAAGAATGCTATCAGAAGCATTTACATTGAACTGTTTTAAAATTTTATTTTATGATTCTTCTGCAACTTAGATATTTTAGAGACTAATTTGGAATCCTTTGTGATAAAATCATTGCAGATTTATTTAGTTTGGCTTCTAATATTCCACTGTTCTTTTCCTGATGATATTTTTCACATCTAGACTACTGGGAAATATGTCTTAAAACACCCAGCTCCTTGTATGAGGGTAAATTCACAAATCAAGAAAGGTTCACCCCTCTTAGTACCTTAGCTGTGGGTTCTCTTTAAAATCATCAGCTCTCTGTTGCCTCTCACCTAAGCAAAATGCTGCACCGATGTTTCCCTGTTGTTTCTGTCCGTCTTGTAACCTTTCTCAGTGGAATATTGGCCTTTATTTCTCACTAACCTTTTGTAAATTCTCAGATGGTGGTCTTGTCTCTAAGGTATCAAACTCAGTGTTGAAATTTGGGATAGCTGTTTTGTGTCTTACTGACAGGCTGATTTACCTACTTACAACCACAATTTAGGGTACACAGAAATATGTCCTTAGAGGAGAGATTGAAAATTTGCAGGGGAATTTAAGGTTACAGTTTTTATTTATTTATATATTTTTACTGTTGGTTTACTAGTGCAGTCAAATGCAGCAAGAGAATGAATCATGAATCATCTAAGCTCTATCTGCTTTTTTAACACTAGAGCAGAACAAATCCTATTCAAGGTGTATTTCTTTGCATGGGGAAGGCATCAGCCAGACATCAATAGAGTCTATATGTGCCGAATAACATTTTAGAAATTCAGAGCAGCCTCCTCGAAAGAGCACAGCTCTGGGGACAAAATAGCACTGGTGATACTGGATAACAGAGCCTACTCACGAAGCAAGGATGCATGTAAAGTGGCCAAATATATTGGTACTGATTTTAATTTTTTGGGGGGTGTCTTTTTTTTTTTATACTGCTCTGATCCCATTTACTTGGTGAATAAAGTCAGCATCTACAGATGCCCAAGGGCCTTCTAACAAACTCTGCCTGATGATTAACTGTGCAAAGATATGAGAGGCCTTGGGGAACCTCTGATTACATGCATCTAAGCTAGTTCAGGCCACCTGTTTTTTGTACTGACAGCATAATTTCTGCAGATTTTAGAGGGAAGTAATAACTTTTCCTGGCAGAAAGACAGACCTCCTGAAATGGCTTGGGAAAAAGTCAGCAAGTCCATTACCAAAGCCTGTCTGAAATGCTTAAAACAGACTTGGTCTTTAGTATAGATGTGTCTTAATAAATGAAATCTAATGCACTGTTGAGGAAAAAAAATACTTCCACTACTGTCCTGATAAATTTGTCTAATAGAATACTTAAGTCTTAAGAGATGTTTAATTTTTAAGGACCTTTTATGAATAATACCAAGCACACTAATGTAATTACTCAGTTCTACTGTTTCCTTCTCAATGAGAGAAAAAATAAATGCTGTTTGTACATATAGAACCCTTCAGCCAAACTCTCTTTTCCATTACTCCAGCTCTGATACACCCAAGTATTTATTCATGTCTCGACTGTTTTTTAACTCTCTTTACAAATCAGAACTGTCTAAGAGAAGTTTCACTTTATCAGCAGCATTGCATCCTGCTGCGGAGATAACACAGCTCACGCTGCCTGTAGGTTACAATTCTCTTGGATACCTTCACGGAAAAGGAAGAAATGTCATCAGTTTTGGAGGCATCTGTTTTCTTCAGCTTGCCAGAGAGTTAAAAGCAATTAGTCGCTTATCATAAAAATAGCAGTCTTTTAAACACTTGTCCTATTTTCTCACTCATCTTCCATTTAGTACAGTGGTTCAGGACCATGCTTTAGAAGTTAAGATTTGACCTACACCTCATTTTTAAATTAAAACCGCTCCTCCCCTCCTGTGATCCCTCTTTTCTAAACGGCTCGCTCTCTCATTTCTGAAAGGCAGCAGGATGCAACATGAGCATTTCTCTCACCTCACAGTGGCACATAGGAAGGGGAAGATGTTTAACAGTGTAACAGACACAATCCAAAGAATGAGTGAACCAAATGCACCTGTGGCTCTGGCTTCTGTCAGGTCTCATTAAATCCTGTAGCAGTAAACTTTCAAAACCGGTTAGAAACCACAATTTGCTGCCTTACAGGGTTGAAATCAGAGCCCTTCCCACAGGATGTCTCCCTAACCTGGAGAGCAGCTACTGAAACACAGGCTGAAGTTGGTCTTTCCCATTGATGAAGCCAGAAGGAGGAGGACTCCTGTGTACATAAGTGTGGTTGGATGGGTGTGTCTGGTTTAAGGTACATATTAGATCCATATGTGCTTTTAGCCAGTGCCTTTGGGACTTTCAGCCTAGCAATTACTTCATATTTTTGAATGGCCCTGTAAAAAAAACCAGGTCTTATTTATCAGGTCAGTCCTTCCTCCTTTATTGGAAATGGAACAGCGAAAGGGACACCCAGCTTATGAGATGGATGAGTTGAAAATACTTTCTTTTAGGCATAATTACTGCGACAGACTATAGTTATGAATTGAAATTTCTTTATATTTCCTAAAGTTGAATCTGAGGTTTCTAAGAGCAGCCGTTCTTACGTGGAGACAAGAAATATTTTGTTCTGACTGTGGTTCACAGCACTCACACTTGTGGCACTTCCTCATGGGGACCTCAACTTTCTTTCTGTTCACAGTGTTAATAAAAGCCAGATCAAAAATATGTGGTTACCCTTTGTTATGGAAAATGCAACAGTGCTGCTGCAGCTGACTAACCAAGTGCTAAAGCCCAGGGACAGGTATTATTCCCTGGGCTCTCTTCTGTCACCTGCCAACCCAAGGGAGTGCAAAATCATCTTCTGAAGAGTTCTGAACTGTACTTTTAAAAACCTCCCCCTGGTCAAGGCCCATCCTTTCAGTTTGATTTCCTCTTCCAGTTTCTCTGCAGGAATATGCTCCGATAGGAACATCAGCTTTCTGTAGAGCACCCAATCACCATAAATCTTCCATATCTCGTAATGACAGGGAGTGGAAGGAGCTGATGTGACTGCACACCAATTTCATGTGGCTGTTCATCTGTAGAATGCAGGTAACTGTACCAGACAGATGCACAAAATATTTGTTTGGATAACTTATCTTGGCTATTGCCAGAGCCAGATCAGAAGGAAAGCACAACGTACCCAAGCTTTCAAAGCCAGCACCTACAGCCAGTGCGATGATTATATGAGAATCTCAGGTTTGTTAATAGAAAAATGAGACAGTATTTCTAGCCCTTAATTATGGGGAAAAAAAAAAAGGAAATCTGGAAAGCCTGGAGGTATCTCGTTATGGTACTGAAATATGCTAAAAACCTCAGGCTGCCTTAATTCAGATTTGGGACTCATGCCCATCTTTACTACCTAATTAATTATAAAGATGAACTTGCAGGAAGTGCAATTATCTGTATTTTCTGCTGAGTTTCAAAGTATTTGGCAAAGAGATGGGCAAAATCTTTTGTTTGTTGAGCAGGAATTTGTCACTCATTATCATTTCAGGGAGCTAAAAGTATTTGAAAATTTGGCAAATAATTTCAGTCAAAGGAGGGAATTTTACAAGAAATGTTTCCATCTTGAATACAGAATTGTTCAAAATAGCATTTTTAATTTTGAAGTAGATCTTTAAAAAGGAACAAAAGATTTAGAACAAACTTTTTGAAATATAACACTTAATTTGGTTGACAATATAACATTTTGTGTTCTGTCAAAAGCTCATGAAATATTTTGTCTCTTTGCAATCAAAAATCCTTTTCCCTATCAGCACCTTTCACATGGGTCACAAAATTCATATCCCATTACCCCACCAGTGCCTGGAGTCCATCATGGTTCATTTCTGACACAACAGCCACTTGCATGTTAAATTCCTAAATCTGATGTGGGTAGTCCCAAACCACAAAGATGTTCAAGTACAATCTTGTTCATAACACCTTCCATGACAGGTATTCTTCAATTTCTAGCCAAAAACCTTTTAAACTAGGAAACCTTGACCATTTAAAATAGCACTGCTGTTTGTTTTGAGTTGTTTTTAGAAACCAATGTCAAACCTCTCTGACACAGTGCTACCATCAGTCAGAAAAGCAACAAACTGCAGTTGCTGAAAGCAGATTCCATGTATAGAGATGGATTTATTTCTCTGGAAAGAATGAATATAATACAGTAGCTACTGTAGAAAATAACAAATGAGCTTAAGAAAAAATGCCCCATTAGTAATTTGGGCCCATGATTATGGGAAGTTTTGGAAAAGGTTTATTTTAAACACAAAACTTGCACAGACAAAAAATGACAGTAAATGTTTACATTGTTCCTGCAACGGCAATGGGGATTTTTGTTGGATTGGAAGCAATTTGAAACTGAAAAACAGTAGCAGTAGCCTGTCACTGAAGAGTTAATCAGGCGAGGAATCTAAGGAGATCATCCGCAGGAGGGAACAGCTTCTGAGTACATAACCCTTGTTAACTCTTATTCTAGAACTTAAAATGCTTTGTTCTCACCTCAGACTCTGAACTATATTAAAATCCACTACTATTCTATTATAAGAATCATTAAAAAGGGTTAATCTTAAGTAGGTATTCCACCTTAAAGGTAAAATCAGTTTTTAGACAAATTAGTGACAGCATAGAAAAATTCCAACTGAGCAGGTAAAATCCTAGCTCTTCCTATGAGCTTGAGTAACAAGATGACAGGGGATCATCCACCACTGCTGGAAACTGGGAAAAAGCAGTTAAGTCTTTTCAGCAAGACCCCATGTGCAGCCTAAAGAAGCTGTGTTATGAACTAGGCGGGACAATGCCAAGGGAGCCCTCACTATACAGACTTGGTGTTTCTCTTGCATGTAAAGTTGCAACAAAACACGAAAGTGCATAGACCTCAAGAAGAATTCAATAAACCAAAGCAAAATTGGGAAAAAAGAAGCGCAAGGCCACTCCCTTGATCCTGAAGTCATTTATGCCATTACATAAAACTATCTCCCCAATATTAAACCCAAGGCACTGCTATGAAGATCCTGAAAATGCTTTACTTCACCTGATACAAAATACTGACTAAACACAAATAAGAACTCAGTAGTGTTATGTACTTAAGTGTGACTGCAATAACAGGTACACTTTCAACAAGCAACAAACACTATCTTGAGTTTTTAACTTTTTGCCTTTCTTAACCCCAGCAAGATGGAAGAGGAAGCAAAAATAGAGATGGAAGCACTAGTATTGTGAAGAAACAAAATCCCACAGCTGCCTTATAAGACTTGAAATAAAGTTGCCTAGGAGCCATCCTTCTTCTTCATTGCTATTTCTGTCTGCTTCCAAAAAAAGTCATCTGCAACTCATATTAATATTTCCTTATTGCATCACATCTTTGGTTTGCTTTTCTACTACTGCTAGAGTGCCTTACCGTCTAATTCTATCCAGCGTGCAGTGCCTGACAGTCTGGCATCTTCCAATACATTCGGGCTTCCCGTCCTTTAGAAATATGCACTTCCAAAGCCACAACTTTAGCAGGCCTAGTGACCTCTGCAGCTGCTTTTTTTTGTGTGCCACAGGACACGCACTGTGTCCATCATTCCAAGGGGAAGCTGCAGCAGAGAGTCTGCAGGCAATACAAATTTTGATTGTTCTGATCTTATTGCTGCTTTGGGATAAATATTGGGGCCATATAGGAAAAAATAGAATGTTGATATTGTATAGCAGAGTCTTGAATATCATGGCTTAAAAGTCGTCAAGTTTGGTGTCCTGTTGTCGCTCCTACTTGCTGAGAGGGTCCTGCTGATCTTTATGTTGTTGTTGTTCCTGTTGTGCAGTGGACATTCACTGATTTTGTTCTTAATTCTGATACCTGGAATCAGCATTGTTTGCCCCTAATCTCTCCTCAGAGCAGCTTCCCTGAATTGGCCTTGTCTTCTGGTTGTTGCTGAATGTATAGATGTTTACAGGGACAAGGATGTAAATTATTTTAGATGACTGTTGCAATGTTTATTCATTAACTCAGTTTTAAGAATGCCTGCCAGTGCTGAAAGAAACATAACTCTAATGAAGCACTTACAAAATGTCAGACAAAATCTAAATTAGTCTCTGAGGTTTTCAAAATATTCATTAAAATATATCAGAATGTAGAATGTTTTTCAACCACAAAGACAACCCTATTACTGCAAATTTCATTATGCATTTTCAGTTGAAATAGTCATATAACATTTAACATAAAGCAATAAACCCGAAGCTATTTTGGTCCAATCTACACCATTTAAAAAAAGTGTAAGGGATTTATTTTCTAAAATATCGAAAATGAAACAGAAAGAATGATAATCCATATTTGAGCAAGTTCCATATTATTACATTTAATTCATTTAGGAATTTATAGGAGAATGTTGAAGTTGAGAAAAATATTCACTAGGTTCAAGGTTTTTCAAAATATTTCCACTCACATTCCCATCAAAATTAACAGAAGAGTTCAGAGTACACTGAACAATGATTTTCCTTAATGTAGCATAACCATGAAAGAAGTACAAGACTGGTCCTTATATTCTAGGATAGAGGAATTATCAAAATGCCTGTTCTTTCAATTTTCTGTTTATGCCAGTCATGTAATTGGCCTCTCTTTTTATGAAAAACGCAAATGACATCTTTGTTGGGTGTCCTGGCAAATAGAAGCAGAAGTAAAAAGAGTAAAATAACTTAATTGGTATATGTGAAAAGGGGTGAAATAAAATTTGGTAATCTCATTCTCTTTAAAAAATTATAATCTGCAGAAACAATTTAATCTTTCCTCCAAGAAATTTGAGTAAATGTGGTCCATGCCCAAAGGTACTACTGATTTTCAAGTCTTGAAAAGTATAAGAACCTATGATGCAGGAGAAAATGTGCAGCAGCCACTTATAAAGAAGGCAAGATTGTTGATTACTTGTACTTTTTAGTGTGGTGAAGAAGTAGAAAACCTAGAAGAAGAAAGGCTTAGATTCTCCTGGTGTGTTGTACAAGGCAAGTTAATTCTGACAGAAAAAGGAGTTAATACTTTTAATTTTTCTTCATTAATGACTCTTTTCCTCTCTGCCTTCTGTGAGTAGGGTATTACTCTAAAGTTAACAGGCACAGCATGATGATTTTATTGAATGATTTGCTAAGACCTCATGCATCATTACCTCATTGAAATATAATGAATAATCTTTTATGACTTGTCAGTTAATAATGTGCAATAATGAGGGCTGATACTCGTTTAAACCCACACCTGAGGAGGTGAATGCAACATGGAAAAAGCAGCTAAAGTACCCAGGGCATGCTTAAAGAAAATACTCTGGTAATTGCACCTTAACTAGACGAGAATTCCTAACAGAGAATTTAGTCTCATGTCTTATATCAACTGTATATCAGTAAGAGATATAAATTCAGGTTTTATTTTGTATCTTGGTGATATGCATTTGCCAGCAGATTTCTCTGTGCTCAGCTACTTTTTAAGGTTCCTTAAGACATTTCCCTTGAAGTTCTTCTAAATAGTAGATACAGAATTTCTATGGAAAACTGTAAGAGTTTACTTATCCTGGGGTAGAGGTGATAGCATTGTATTGCTACAGAAAGGATGGATTGTTTTTCTTTCATATTGTGTCATTCTCTGTTAAGATTATAGTAATAATTCTTTGACAGATAAGCCTATAGAAGCCTCTGAAAACCTCAACAAATAATTTAAAATAAAGAGAAGACAGAACAAAGGGAAATGGGGGCTTCCTGTAGCTGAGGTTTAGCATCTCTGCTGATGCCTGCCTTAAGCCCGGGTGTATGAGTACAGAAAGGATGAACTCTGCCTTCACTAAGCAAAAGGACGCTTCCTTGACAATAAAACTCTAACTATCCTGCAAAGCCCTAAACCTACAAATGCTAATTTAGCTGGATCCAGGCACTTAAAGACCAGCTCATAACTCTTAGTTCCAGAGTGAGAGACCACTTGCTGTTGCTGCTTGCCTGCATTAGGGTTTAAGGATGACTTCTCAGTTGAGTGAGAGCACAGCTAAGGACATACTCAATTCAGAAAAAAGCTGTACCAATACTGTACAAACAGCACCTACAGAGGCTCCTCGAAAATATAAAAGCCAAGAATTCACCTTACTTACCTTCAGCTAACATTGACCATATCAACTCTTAATTCTTCCTGTAAAAATTGGTCCTACCCATGGTTTTGAAAGCACAAACTATGTAAAATATTTTGAGTTTTCCTTGAAAGTCTAGAGCTTCATTACTCTAGTACCAGGCAGAAAAATTACTAGAATTGTCATGCATCATAGCCATTTTGCTGGGGTCAACAGAGAGCTTACCAGAAATATACATTTGATTTGCATCCAAAAAAGTGACAGTTCTAAAGTGTTCCTGATAATACTGTTAAATTTCATGGTCACTTTGTTACAGCTAATTTGATTGGCACCTCAACAGAGGCCAGTAAATATTAAACAACTCTCAGCCTTTTTTTTTCTGTCAGTAGAGGTTCAAAATGCTTTTGATGGATTCAGAGACTGTTTCATATGATATTTTATTAACTCCTGCAAACTGTATGAAAACAATTCAAAATATCTCTTAGATAAAACAGCTTTAGCAAGAGCTAAATTGAGTCCCACGATTCAGCAATATCCCATATGGTGCCTCATATGTCACAAAACCTGCCTGGATTTTGAGAGTGAAGGTGATTTTTTTTTCCTGTAGGACTTCAATCTACATTAGAACAAACCAAACACAAGTATGCTCTCCCTCCTGGATCTCCATCTTGGAAAAATGCTGTTTTTATGTTGCTCTAGGCTTACTCCACCCTGAGATAAATTGAGTATTTATCTTCCAATGACTGCTACTTGAGGTCTTGGAACTCTTGATATTTGCAGGCATGAGCCACTGAAGAACTTGGCTTATTAAGAATTAAATTCACACAAAGCTATTGCAAATGGAGACAAACAGCATCCTCTCCAAGCACCTGCTGATACAATCTCCCATGTTGGCTTCAGGTGTGAGATACAGATTTCAAATGAAACATTTGGAACCGTCCTAGTTTGCCACTGACTGACAACAATAATTTGGTTTTTTTTCACTTTGTTTATTCCTTATGCTATGTCTGATGCCCTTTTGCAAAAGAAGATGGTAACATAACTCTCAACTTGCTAAAGCATGAATGAAGAGTAGCAAAATTATTTTTAATGTGGGAAATGCAAAGCCATATGGAATTCCTTTTATGGCAGAAGCAGTCCTTTTTGCAGCTTTTCATATTAGGTAACTCTCAACATTTATAGTGAGCGAACGCCAGGTTTCTAGGGAAATCAGTCAACTCTGGCACTAAAACAGCTGCCACATCCCTGAGAGGCATGGCCAGAAATGGCTGGGTATTGGCTATTGGCACTTCACACCTAAACCAGTCCCCTGAGGCAAATGCCTTGCACCCAGAATTTTTACTTTTCATTTGAAACTCAGAAGTGTATAACCACCCCCCCGCCCCGCCATGTACAAAACCAGTTATATTTATAACTGAAAAAAACCCCACAAAAGCAACTATTACCAACAAACTTCATTTTGTGTCTCACAAAATCGGACTGATAATGATATCACACGAAGGTAAGGGTCGTTGAGCCATTAAGCGGAAAAATGGAACACGTGAAGAAGAGATTGCCAGAGCACCACTGGTTAATAGGCACACAAAGAAATTAATGAAGAGCTTCACAGTTTCTGCATAAAACACGTACGTCGAAGTAGAAATGCTATTTTTTTAACTCGAAAATGGAATAACTCACTATTAGCGGATTCTGATTGGCAAGAAACAAAAACATAACAGCACTGCCCAAACACAGAATTTACTGAAACTCAAAAAAAAAAAAAAATTATGTTAAAATTTTGAAATCAACTAGAGCATCAACAGGAGACATTAATATAAAGTGGCTACAGTCCCTTTGTGGTGAGCCTGCTCTTACATTTCCACAAAACACAGTGGGATCCCTTGCAGTTTTTTCTCACTCCATCCTGACACCTCAAGCAGCAGTTGAATTACTTGAATTCTCACAACTCTACCAGCAAACTGTATTTTACTCTGGTAGTTTGTTACCCTGGCAAGGGATGTGATAATTACTGAGATCACAAGGGCGCCATCTAAAAACATTGTCACCTTCCAACTCAGTGGCACAAATACACTTGTCTTACATGAACAGCAGAGAGGTTACTATTGATGCCAAAATTCACTTATGGGAACAATTTTGTGCCTGCAGTTAAAATAGCTGCCATTTTTTTTGGAAATGCCTGTTATTTAATTATTGCATTTTGAGAAAGCATAGCAGATTGACCTAAGTAATTATTTTTTTATCCACAAGCCTCTAATCGATCTGTCTTTACCATCATTTTTAATTCAAGCAACTCCACAGCTACTACTTTCCATGTGGGTAGCAGGACTGGCCATTAACTGAGAGACTTCCCAAAGAGTTCTGTTCAAACTAATGGTCATTCTGCAACACCCACTGTTATTCCCTCCAGTGCTCCCTTTGCTGGGCTTGTCTTCCAGATAGGCTACATGCTTTTTCTGTCTGTCACTTGCCTAAGTGCTCTTTAACACTGATTCATTTTCCTTTGTGTTTTTGACCACAAAAATGACAGTACTGGACTTCTGTGCACTGTAAGCTTTGGCTAGGATAATCAGGTTACTTGGTAAGAAAATCTGCTTTGACTTAGTCTTCCTACTTGCCACAAAAAGGAATACCTCAGGCTAGCAGATCTTTTCTTTCTGGTGGTTACCTAATTCCAGAAAAATGGCTGCTCACAAAGCTACGAAGAATCACTGTTTGATTGATAAAGGAGGGGACAACTCTCATCAGAGCTGTTATTTTGCTGATGATATGAATGAGGCCATCATTTAAAGAGCTTTCTGGCAGTCAGCTCTAATTCAAGAGTTCTGTCAATTTTGGTTTTCTCAGTAGGGTTGTAAGTGGTCTACTTCACACCTGTCCTTCAGAGAGCTCTGCTGAGGAATAAAACAGGGGAACAGCTTGCCACTAGATATCGACCATTTAAAAGGAAGCGTGGGAGAAAGAAATGTGCATTATTCTAGCATGACTGCCCTGAAGACTCCTTATCCAGAAGCACATTTTGCTTCTCATTCTTTTTACTGTTCTACAGTCAAATAATTATAGTGCAGTTACTGCTCTCCTATTCCTCTTTGAAAAATGTTCCACATGTTTCTCAATACATACCTCGTTAAAACCCAGAAATTGCTGTATTCTGGAGAAAAGAAATTTTATGCAAATTGTATTATATGGGCAGAAAGAAACAGAACATAAATTCGAGGATGATATTTGTTTATAAAACAATCGAGAGCCTGTGTGTGCTTATTTAAAGAAAAAAAACTATTCTGTGACATAATCAGGACTATTTAGAAGGAAAAACCCGAGAGCGATGTTTCAAAATCAAAGACAAACCAGAAATATACTTGGAAAAAATCGCCTAGAAATACAATGCTTAACCACTTGGTGTCACTCTTGACTCGTGCTCGAGTCAGCTCTGCACCGTCTACGGCAGCAGGAAACACAGCTGTAATAAAGAAAAGTGACAGACTAGGCACGATTTCACTACCTGTATTTTGGAAAGAAAATTCAGGTGTTCAGAGATTCAAAGCAGCCGACCTAACTGTTCTCTAGAGGTTGCATGGTGGACATGTTTCACAACTTGCTGTCTGAAATGGACCAGTCATGGCCTCTGTCATCTGCTAAAACTTCATCTATTAAACCCAATTGTTTGTTTTGTTATCATCTCCTCTCTAGTTCTTAACATATATTGCAAATGGAAGTGTCCCACAGTCCCTACCTTTGTGCGCTGTTTTCAATGGAAATGAACTTTGAAAATCACCAAACCCTTGTCTTGGTAACTACTGTTAGTAACTACGAATAACCATGCTGAGGGAATATCCTGCCTTAGTTGCGGGGTTTGATTTCTTATGTGAGCAACCTGCAAACCATCAATTTAAAACTTTTAATAATAGTAGCCTTAGAAGCCAAACTGGTCTTTGGCTTCTGCTCTCCTGTAGGCCACATTGCTAAAATAAACGGAACAGATCATACTAATGCTGGCAAGTGCCAACATCACTCTATTCCATGCCAACAGGCCTCATGGGAAATAACCCCAGCCCCTCCAGCCATCATGTCCAGCCCTTGCACGGGATGTTGCCTTACAGTGCACTCAGACCCACCACGAACACGTTTTTCCCAGCTTTATGTGAGCAACAACATTTGGCTGCCATCAGCATCACTGGCAGTTACTGGGAGCGAGACAACTTTATTTCTCAGCAGAAATGTCACGGACAAGGCACCCTTCTCTTGGCTTTGCCAGTGGGATGAAGAGAGAATAATGGATGAAAACTCGAGAAAAGGTAGCCCAGGAGACAGACACTGCTATTACATTACAGCTTCTTAATTCTGCTAGTTTCCAGGGAGTTAACTTTCATATTTATTGCCCACAGAGAATTTAGAAAAGCAGCATCTATAAAACAACATACTCATATTTATAGTGTGGCTTACTAATGAGAATTTAGGAATAATACGCTATGGGATTTCCAATACTTGAGTGATAACAAGAAAAGAAAAGGTACTAAGAAAGCAATAGAGGTCTCCTCTGCTGGCTTCCTGGTTCCTGGCAATACTCCTAGTGTTGGATATTTGGAAAGCATATCAGGATTTTTTTTTAAATTTAAGGTCTTTGTACTCATCCTGCAAATTTTATACTGCAAAACGTATTAGGTGAAAGCAGCTTACCTCTCCTCTCTTCTTTCCCCATCCCACCATCGTTCGATTTTCAATTCCATCTGCCTCCACAGGGTGTTTCTGGGCACCACATGTTGTCATTTCCCGTGGTACTAATCTTGCTACCAGTCGTTCGGCGCCAGTGACTCAGACCTGCATTGCTGGTACCTCACTCAGCGAGATGCAGTGCAGGAAAGGACCTGCCATCCTCATCCCCTGCTTAGTGGGCACTGCCTCCCCTATCAGCACCTCTACTCTCAATTCCCTGCAATAGTTTGTAAATTCTTTCTTGCTACCAGTCGTTCTGAATAATATCTAAGTTAACCTACTTTATCTTCATATTTTCTCCTCTGAGCTCAAAGTTTCATTCTAATTCAGCAAAGGGGGTTTGCAGGCAAAATTGATTTGTTCAGTGTTACAGAAGCATTATTTGGATTAGCAAAGAAATGAACTGAAGCCCACTGAATGACAGGCTACAATACCACATCCTTCCTATCTTCATTGGCTACCTTAGACTCCTGTTTGCATTTTCATATTTCAGTTTCATATTTCTGATTCTGATGATGAACTGGGATAAAATCAGTTGAGAACCCACGTTTCTGGACTCAACAAGGATGAAAGTTGCTCCCCGGCACCTACAAAGCATGGAGCTGCTGGACTGTACTGGGCTTAAGATGGTAACCATGCCTAGTTTCATGTTCACACCTTACATCTGGAGGTACTGCAGTGTAATGTTACAGAAAGCTGGTCTGAAGCATAATGTCATTAGTTCCAGAACTGCTAAGCAGCTGTGAACAAGTGACTCAGGACTCTACCAGAAAAGTTAAATGATGAGAAATGGTGTTTCACAGCAAAGGCAACGTCTAATAAAACTTGCTAACACAAAGCAATAGGGTTTTCAGCTCGTTGACAAGCCTGTCGCTGTATTGATGCATCAAGCCAATGTTTTCAGTCACTCAGAATGTATCTGAATTAAAAGAACCCCAGTAAACCTGTATAAACTGGCTAAATCTGGTGCAGAAAGGCAGGAAATCTTCAAGACAGCTGCTAAGCAATGATAAAATCATCACTTGATTGCCCATTTTTGACTGCTCTGTCCCAAGCACTGTTCCCAAGATTTGTGACACAGCCCATACCCCATCAGCTGAGGCTGACAAAATACTACCATCTACCGGTCTGCCCGCTACAGAGGCTTTCACCCCTTCATCAGTTCCACAGAGCCTCAAAGTTTTCCAGTTTAGCACTCGAATTCAGGAGTAAGGCCCTCTTCCCTCAGAACCCCCAAGGCCCTCTTCCCTCAGAACCCCCTGCAGCAGTGCCTGCTGTTACTTTGCCCCCTCTGCGAATGTGGCTCAGCTAATGATGCACAGGTTCTGGACAATAAATACCAGCGCTGCTCATCCCCGCATGCCAAGCTGTGCTCCAGGTGCCCGTGCAGGGACTGCCTTTCAGCTCTGGCACTGTCTCTGGCAACAGCCAGCAGTGGGCAGCTTTCACTGGCACCCAGGCTGGGGAAAAAAAACCACAGGCACAGGAGTGGACAAGCTTAGGACGACCTCGTCTGTTCTCCATTTCCTTTATCTTAAAGCTCCCGGTTTTTAATCTCATTGGCACAAACTCTGCTTTCATCTACAGGTGCCTGTAATCACTGAGTTTTCTGTCACCCTCCCCTCAGCTTTTCCAGTTCCGCTTTTTTTTTCCACTTTTGCCTATTCCTTCTCTCCTAGAAAACAAAGAGAATCAACATTGTTGATTCAGCTGGATTTTGGTGAATCAAAAGCATCAAAATCCCATCAAAGTCTAAATATTCTGCCTTTTATGGAATCTAAACAAGTACTTGGTAAGCGGCAATAAGTTTCGCTGTAATGTTACATATTCAGTTAAAAATATTAACCAGTTATTCTCAAGACAGATATTTTAAAATAATTTATAATAGCAAAATTATGGCAAATAAGTAGCAAATTATAGCAAAAAATTGGTATACTTCAAGAGTGTTTAGAGATGTGAGTGAAAGCAAAGTCTTACCACTCTTCTTTCCAGCTGTCATTATGAAAGCCCAGGATAGAGGGGCTGACTGAAGCTACATTGTTCCAGACAAAAATCCACAAATCCACAAGACCTACAGAAACAAGCAGGAGCATTCCCTGCACCTTTTTTTTTTCTCCAGAGAGATGGTAGCTATTAGCTACTGAAGCCTACAAATATCCATGTAGTGCAAAGAGGAGAAATTTTTATTTCCTTTCTTTGGTCCCAGCCACACTCTGGCTTTTACATATTTTATGTCAATTATTAAGCATGACTACAGTTATTATACTTTTAGGTGTTGAAGAAACATCCCATTATTAGTTTTTAATATTACTTTGTGATTGAATACTTGAAGTCAGCAATAGCCTTGCTCTACTCATGTAATTTCTTTTATTACATTGTTTTCCTATATAATATAGAGGGTTCATTAAGAAAGTAGCAAGCTGAGGGATATTCCTGAAAGCACATACTTAAAGGAAAAGTACATAGTCAATACAAACGTATTAATTGGTGTACATCACACAACAATGGTTCTTTCACCAATATGTTAAAGCTTTATGAGCCATTTTCTTTCTGCATATGTGGGAAGGCATTACTATTCAGTCAGTTGATCTAGAGTACACCTATACCATATACATTGAGTATTGACTGCCTGGGTCTAAGGATATCAGCAGAGTGGGAGATGTTTATAGCTTTGCATGCTCTAGGCAACCAAACGTTGCTTAAAGTAACTTTAAAACAAGGTAAGATAATCAGATTTATCATGAGGTTGAAAGCATAAAGAGAGGGACCATATATATTAGATATTGTATCCTTTACAAAGGAAAGGTGGATTAATAAAAGCTATTAAAAACTCGAATTAATGCATATTTTATAGACTCTACAGCATTAAGAGGAAGATTAAACTTAAAGGTGGCCATTTCAGGCTTTATGCAGCACTTTATGAATTTATTTCCATCCCTTGAAGTAATGTGGGTGTAATGCCAGCAGACCAATTATGTTACCAGAATGAAGTAACCATCTATAGCAGCTTTGCTTGAAATGCAAAACTGCAGAGACACCTTCACACTAGAATTCACTATTTTTACCCCATACATAGAAAATAATATCTTTTTATAGGAGATACTTTTTGTTTTCCTTAAGCTTTTACCATTTTGGTAGAGTTCAGGAGGCATTTAAAATTCTCACACAAAGTATTATCAAGAATGAGGGAATAACAGGATAGTTACTGTAATTTGATTGACTGAATTTGAAAGACTCAGAAGATGATACAAAACCTACTGGAGCTAAACAAAAGAGTTGTACTGTCTGTGAAGTGTAACTTTATGTAAAAATCACTCAAATTCACAGAACTAAAATGTGTAAAGCCTGAACTAATATTTCTGAGCCATGGGATCCCATGTGTTCTGCATAGGAAAGTAGAATCTGTACTGACAATTCATTCAGTAACCAGAAACAGCCCTGGAGAGTCAAGGGATCCTGAAGGGCAGAAAGCCCAAGCCACCTCCAGACGCCTCCTGTAGCTGGAAAATCAAGGACAGAGTGAAAGAAACAAAACTGAAGAAGAAAATTGAGGAGGAATGTTGTAAAGAAAATTTCATTTAAGTGATGCACAAAACGTGGAACTGCTCTTACAAGAAGTATAATGTAGTTGCATTCAATATACTTGGCAGGTCACACCAAAGAGAGCCAAGAGATCTATCAGTTTTCCATTTCCAGATGAGAGCTACATAAAAACGGTTAAGTTTATCACGAGAAGGAATCTTTCCTTTTATTATGGAAACGTACTTAAAAGGTGTGTTCTATTTGTAGATGTACGAAATTGGTTACAATGGTTAAAAGTTTATAGACTTGGAGAAAGTGCACGTTAGTTATTAAAAGGTTTTAGAAAGAAAACTAAGCTGGCACAATTGAAAAGGGAAATCAATGACACAATTTGAAAGATGGTGTTTCGATTTTTAAAAAATTTTCTATTTCTACACTACTATGGGCAAGATAGATATAAAACAGGAAGACCAAAACCACAGATGAACTTGCTAACAGCATAAAATCTAAAACTAGCTTCTTTCAAACATGCCAGGTGCTGCCTGAGAGTCTGTGGGCCCAATACATGTTTACGGTAATAAAGATGTACAAAAGAAGGAATTTTTTCTCCTACACTTCTTGAAAACGAATTTAGTTAAGCCATACCACAAATATCCTTTATGATGGACATGTCAGATAGACCATCTCAAATCCAAGTATCAGTAGAATAGAATTAGAAACAGATTGGTAAAATGAATAATCAGCAAGTCCCCAAGACCAAGTGATATTCAGTGAGATGTTCTAAAGGCAGTCAGGTATGAAATTACTATAATGTGGTCATATGTAACCTTTTGCTTATACATACCTTGGTGCCAGAAAAATTGAGGTGGCTGATGTAGTACCAAGATTTCAAAAGAGTTCTTAGGGGATTTGGAGAACTACAGACTAGTAAACCAGCTACAGTGAGTTTCAGAATGATCTCAGGACACCAAAGGATAAAGTTCTATAAGGCCACATAAAATTTAATGTACAAAAATCTAAAATGTTATAAATTGGAAAACAATTGTAACTTTAGATAGAGTTAGGTCTTTGAATTTGCATTGCATTTTTCATGCCTACTTGTGGTGAAGATTTCAGGAAGCTCTCATTCTACTTCTGATGCTAACCATGTTTTTTGAAACCTCTTTTGTTCTGAGAAATTAAACCATAGATTTTTTTAGCAGTTCCTGACAAGTGATGCATAAACCCCCAAATTTGGAAGCAAAACTAAACTTAGAAATAAACCATCCAACATGGAAGTGTAAAAATTAAGAATATTTCCATTTCTATCCTTATTTAAATGCCAATAAATTTTAGCCAACTAAGAAAAAAATTAATCACTGAATCTTTAATCATTTGACTAAGTCATATCCCTTGTAATTCAGAGTCCACTTGTATTTTATATCCTTTATTAAGCAAAAGGCATACTTTCCTCATTTGCGGTCTTTAACCTCAGTCTTTTTAAACTGTATTCTGAATAAACCAAATATGTAAAAGTAATTTCCTTACCTGGATGTAATTTAGGGGCCAGGACTGACTTAACTCTTCAGATTATTTACCTGTGAGCTAATTTTGCCTTTTGTTAATGAAATAATAGGGCACAGCTCTATCTGGTAAACCTGACTGTGTCAGCCCTCTCAGCCAGCAAGGGTGTGCAAATTTCCCTGGTAAGTTTTGAGTTCTGTGAATGATGGATGGGGACCACTTCAGTGGGTGAGAACAATCAATACTCAGAAAAATTTCCTGCTCTAAGCACCACATAGATAAGTAAAAAATACTTTCTTTGCACTAGGTGGAGGGGAAGACTTAATTGCCGACAACAGACACTGCCAGGTATTTCAGAGATGTTTTGTGAAAAATTCTTGCAAAAGCTGTTTAGAAGAGATTGACGGCAGAGAGTACAGATAGATTTTTATGAAGACAAGGTTGTACACCGTCTCCTGCATTAATTTTGCTTATTTACAGAGGAATTACACCATGATATGCTTAGATACACGCTGAAGAAGATGAAAAAAGGGAGTTTGGCCCAGTGAGTTGTGCGGAGTACACTGTGGTCCCCTCCTAACAGCACTGCTGAGTAAAGCTCTGCACTATCCCATGTCTCTGCCATGCACACTTGACTGCAGCCTAGTGTGAGTGTACACTGCAGCCTGGTCCAGTGGGGTGCCTGACCCCAGTGGGTGCCCCTATACATCCATAAAACCCTCCTTCATGCTGTTACAAAAACAATGGCATTGCCACAGCAATGGCTCCAGAAACAATACCTCCATAACCATAACAAACAATGAGAAATTAAAAAAATGATAGCACAAAGAACTAAAAAAAAGGCTGCCTTTATAGAAGAATGTGCTTTCACCTGTAATCTTTTTAAAAAACCTTATCTCTTCCCGTATGTGACATGGAAGAAGTGTTTTTTAGAAGTTCTTGAAGACAAAGATTTCTTTATCTACAACCAAAATGCCTTCCTCTCTGAAGTACAGTGTAGTAAGTGATTAACCAGCACTAGCAGCACAACACAGCTCTTAACGGTGGGAACTGGAGAACATAATCAGCAAATAATGCAAATTACTGCTAATCAAATAAATTAATTCATTGCCTATGATTAGTAAAGAATTCAATTCCATCTGCAAAGTGCTGTCTGTAGCAAATTCAGCCCAAGAATATGCAGCTTGATCAGTGAAGTTTGTAAATAACTTTGCAGCTGAAGTGTGTTGTTCAACTAGTGAAGTTGTAGCTCAGTTGCAAAGTACTTCAAAACATCCACAGCTGAGATGTGGAGGAGCTCAGCTAGAGAGACAGGTGCCCGGATCTGTGACAAATTCAAATTAGGAGTGTATTCATCTCCACTAACAGTACAAAGAAGAGTATAAATAATATCTCAGTCATTACACTGCTCAGCTCAGCAAAATATACAACTACATGACCTGCAAAGTGTAGTGTTAAATTGATGAATGCATCTCAGTCAAGGCAGAGAAAGTCTGGTCATTAACTTATCCTGGTGGCCACGGTATTTGGGAAGTTTTGAGCGTGGGCTGTGGCTGCAGGACAACACACTTGCCAGGGAATAGTACTGAACTAGGAAAACATGCAACTGCATGTTTTCCCTTCTGTAGTTTCCTGCATTACTAACAGCATGCAAGGTCCTCTGCAGGATTGAAATAATGTTCTCCAGGGATGCCTCATGATCTTTTGGGGTAGCTCTTTTCTATTTGGGAAAAGACCTGGATTTGAAGTATCATTTGTTGAGGAGTCATGCATCTGTGTTGTCTTGTGATGTCGTATTTTATGTTTGGGTTTGAGCTACACTACCTGCATTTACGGCAGGGATGGTTTCAGTCATTTTCCTGTCCTGAGCTGGAGGTAATTCTACAGTGGTGGGCTGTGCTTTCACATTCAGTACCAGTGCTGCTCAAACTGGCCTACAGAGATAACCCCTGCATTTTGCTGTCAGCAAAGCAACGAGTTAAACTGGAAATGAATGTGGCTGAAGAATAAGGGCCTTCGAACCTTCTTTCAACCAAACAAGAGTCCTGCTCTTGTTTTCTGCTCAGTGACATGAACAGCTTTGGGAAAGGGCAGCAGAAAGACAGGAGTGTGGAACAGGTTTTGCTTCTTCTGCAAGAGGTGTGTGAGGCACTATGGCCTCACCAAATTTTGAGTCTCAAGAAGTCAAAGGTCGCATTCTGGGCTTTGTATAGACCTGCTCACAACAGCTACAATCTCACTGGTGTTCAAAGCCAGCCTGGAAGTATTGCTGCGCCTGCAGATTAACAAACCACAAGCACTTCCTTAGTAACATTTATTTGCAAGACACTTGTAAGGACAAAGCCTGTATCAATGTCTATTAAAATTTGGAGAGTTGAGAACACAAGAATTATGTCACAGTTTCAACAAACTTTCAGTGACCCCTAGGTATAGATATCTAAACATACCTGAAAATAAAACATGGTAGAAGAAATGCAAGAGTTATAATACATATGCACTTTACATCATGTGTAAATAATGCTTGCTCACCATTATACATATATATAAGTAACATATATATAGATATAAGTAACACTCAACTGCCTGCAAGCTGAACAAACAGTGACACTAAATCTGAGTTAAAATTATTTTCCTATTGGTTTCCTCACACAATCCACTCAGAGCCTGGAATTAAAGTGACATTTTGCTCTCTAAGGTGCTCTAATTAAAAGTTCCATTCATATTTTGTGTCTTATTTTCATACCAAATTGACTTTTTAGAAGAGCTTAGCATGGCAAATATATCCTGAAGTACAGAAAGCAAGTGCTTCTTGCATAAACTCTAGGAATAAACATTTTAATAAGTCAGTTGATGATTGAAAATGCTTCCTTTGTTGACTCTAACTTACTAGGAGCACAAAGAACAGTAACTGGAAAACCTTCCTACTTCACAGAAGGGCGAGAATTCCTTAATGTTAAGATGGTCACATACATTCATCCATCACCATACTTTAAAACCTCAATGAGCCAAGGCCCAGATGGTAAGAAGGGTGGTTCAAAACTCTCAATTTTACAGAAGGAATGGCTTTTTAAGTAAAATGAAATAATTTCTGTTTTAAAGGGAGGTACAGTCCACATCAGAAAATCATATACCTCGTCTCTCTAGTTTTCAGTTTCTTGGCTTTAGCAATTACTGGGGTCTAACAACATGGTATATCACAAGTACAGAGTCAAAGTACATATTTTATAAAGTTCTAATTGAAAGACAGTGAAATTTGTTAATGTCATAACTTTGCAGGGAAACACATAGTTCATACTTGACCAAATGCATGTGTTTCATAGCCCATTGGAGAGTGATGGTTACCAGCAATTTAATATTTCACTATCTCCCTTAATCCTGCACTGCACGAGTGAATGACCACTGCCTTTACTGGGCCACAGTACAAGGCAGGGAAGAAAGATGCACACAGCTGTTTCTACAAAGTTGGGGTAGTTGACCATGGAATTGAACATCCAATATTATTTGAGGAAGAAGTAGCCTTGAAAGTTAGTGTCCACTAACTTGATAACCAATCAATCTCATCAATCTTCCCTGTGGGCACTCAGTCTCTATCTCTATGAAAAGTCTTTGGGCATAACTTAATTTTTTATTCAATTCTTTTGCGAAGCATGGAAGCCCACCCCAAAAAGCAGAATAATTCCAAATAAATCCCCATTTTCATCATGAATGCCAATCAAATCAATTTTAAAGATTGAAAACTCTGTTTGGTGAAAATTGTGACATTATCATCAATCATGTTTATTTCACGAGTTTGCTGGAACGAGACCTCTGGCACTCAAAGAGCTGTAGAGGAGTAACAACTGAGATCTGTAAAGAGATGCCCTTTCCCCAGAAAACGTACTAAAAAGAGATGTGGATTGATGGAAAGGGTGTTTTATAGCCCAGATCCTGCAGTGAACTACATGTTCAAAACTATTCTGTTACCTGGACTATGGCATTTTCTGCTACTAATGGTACAATGAGAAGTTCAGTCCAATGAACTATTTGAACAAGTTTGACAGAGGATTTTATACTGCAAAGGCTTTGTATCAGCACATGCAATATTTTATAGGACAGCTGTGCATTTACTAAGCAAACTTCCTGAACTGTTCGTACAGTATTCGTTATGTGATACAGAGGCTGCAAGAATAAAACACAGGAGATGTGGGCATGGAGGGGAATCTGTGTTATCCTTTCTATTTACAACTGTGGGGAACAGTTTGGCTGGGAACAGCTGGAATTGTCTGTCTAATTGATTCAAATGTGCATTCAACTTCTTGTTTAGATCATTGAGCTGGTTATGTAAATGAGCTTTCTATGGAAGACGATGAGTACAAATTTTTTTATTTCCCCTGGGCTCTCATATGTTGTAATGATGATAAAAAAAATTTTCACCAGGAAAATTGCAGTGGTGTTTATGACAACCATTCTCCTCTGATGGTGGACAGCACTACTAGATGGTTTGATTTACACAGAGCAAGAGGAATTGGGAAAGTTTTTTCTCTGTTGTAAAACGCAGAATAAAAAGGAAATGTTTTTAATAGAGATAAAATTCTGTAGATCCTCAACTACGAATTAATTATCCATTACACAGATTTCTGCACCACTGTGAAAGGTACAGGAATCTGCCATGATTTTGGGTCAAGATGCATCATGGGATCCTGGAGAGGTAGTAACAGGTTTGCACCTTTGCTGAGTGCAAGAGCAATTTAGGGCCATGAATTTGGTTTAGAAATTCAAGAAACTGTAACTTAATAACCTGTCAAGTGCTACAAAGAAGCTTTAGAAGCATTTAGAAGCTTTGCAGTATCATTCAAAGATGTCACCTTTCCTAAAAAATGGTTTTACAATTGATTTACTAATCTTCTAGAACCAAATCTCCTAAATTGGATATTACCAAGGGAAAATAAAGATCTGCTTCCAAATGAATACAGTAAGAATTCTAGACAAACTCTTTTACAGATATTACACCCTTAAGCATGTTTGGTGCCATTAGCTTTTAGAATGTTAACTTTTGGGTTTACAATTGTGTTAGACTAATAAATAGATTCTAAAAGATCAGCATGTGAAATCAGGAGCATTCATTTAAAGATTAAAAGCAGGAAGAGAAACCAATATTGAAATGAAATTATTTTGACAGTTTCCATCTTTTTAAAATTATAATAATTACAAAATAAAAGCATATGTGGTATGTAACTACTTTGTATTTTTATTAGTCTTTATATTTGAATAACCTTGGAAACCCATTTTTTAAAAAAAATTATTTCAGTGCTCAAATAAAATATCTTAAAATGTACATATAATTAAGGGGATAGACATTAGCAACTACCTTAATGACATTTTTCAGGACTAAGAACTGAAACCACGTGAATTATAAAATTTGCATAGGAGTATTTTAGAAATCTGAATATTAGACTTATTTAAATACTGTCTTATTAATGTTCCTAGCAGACTGTACTTCTAGAAGTGTACGTTGCAGTTAGAGTAGCAAGCTGAATATGCAGCAGTGACATTAGAAATTAAAGAATGAGTATATTAATCTGGAATTACCTGGTTAAATTTATTGTCATTGACTTTGCTTTTTGCATTTAGACCAGAAAAGAATGTAACATTCTCCTTTCAAATGATTCAAAATTTTCACAACATTCCTGTCATGGTTGAGTGCAAGTCTCCTGCTTTTTTCTGGACATAATATCAGTGGGTAGGTGGTGCAAATACTGTGGCTTAAGTATCAGGCATAATTTCTTTCATTAATACAAAAAGCAGTTTTGCTAAACAAAAGAGTTTAGTTGTTTCTGAGGTAGACAACTTTTTAACCAAACATGTTTTCCTTTTAAATCACAAGAGCTTTCCTCCTTTTTGAACCTTTGCTTCCTTCTTTTGGAATGTTAAATACTTTCTGTTCCAAGCTGTCCTGGGAAAAAAATCTCTAGTTTCAGCACAGTGGAGCAATGTGTCTATTTTTTACAGCACAATAAAACTCATCCTTGGACAATAAAGAGCTAAGATATTTGATAGAAGTTTCTTTGTGTACTTCCTTAATATATGAAAAGAGCTATTATAATAGAGATAGCAAAATATATTCACAAGCACGAATGCACACAGGATCTGCGACTTCCCGTTTGAAGCCTCTGTGGCCATGGAACCGTGGCAGAGATTTATCTGCCAAAGAGCCCTCATGGTCTGGTTACCTGTGGCTATCCACCATGTGTTTTTGTGAATATTTCATTTTTCAAATTCACCCTTCATGAGGTACTTTAAACTTTGTGCATGCTTTGAGCTGTATTTTTTATGGTACAGAACAGGCAGAATCCAGTCTTTTGAGGAGTCTCAGAGGTAATTTCCATCTGAAGCTGTTGCTATTCAGTGGCAATAAAAGTGAGGAGGCCAGAGATCGCTCACTGCAAGCTCTGCTGCTACTGAACTCATGCCAGTCATGAGTACTACAGATGTTTATTCTATCAGCAGATGGAAACTTCATGGGTCATTTTGCCTCCTTTCCAAGGGTAAATGTCAGTTTGTCTGAGACTTGAAAAGTCGCTTTCTTGTCACCAGGTCAAAACGCTGACCTAATCAGTAACAGCAACATTTTAGGTTAGACATGGGGGAATCTTTTGATACATTAGCTGCTGACTCAAGCATATGCCCATGAAAACATGTCCTTTCCCCTTTGAGACTCAGGTTCCATCTTGCATGTTTGATATGGAGGCTGTGCAATGTGCAGTTATTTTTAGCAGCCATCATGTCATTTTTACCTTGGAGAACAGTTTTAATGGACCATGGACGAGCCACCAGAAAAAAAATAAATTGACTCTGAAACCTGAATTCTGTGTTACATAAGGTACATCATGAACAACCCTGCACTAATGCATTTTAAAATTCAGACTGAGGTACCCATTAATTATGTTCAATAGAAGTATGAGAGTATTCCTCCTTTGATTTATCAGTACAGCATTAAAATCATAGAAGCACATTGCAGAGACCAGTTATTTTTTTTTCCTAATCTACAAAAATCAGAAACCTTACAAGAATCACAGCTCAGAGTTCAGACTGGTCAGTTGACTGTAACTAAGCAAGTGAAGGTTCAGGTCAAAAATCTTCCCATATTCAATATGTTGCCAGAACTCACTGGACATTGTGAGTGCAGTTCTACTGGTCACATACGTTGTTATGCCTGAGTGTATCATGTGTAGCATAAAAAGAAGAAAACTGCTAAAGAGAGGTTTGAGGTCCACTTCCTCCAATTTTCAGACTGCCCAGAAACTGCAAATACTAAAATTACCAAGCCATTAACATGCCTCCAGTCTACTTGGAGCAGCCAGTTGTTTGAAATGAAAAGACGTATTCTATACGCTTATACAGCCCATAGTGTCCAACCAAAGATAAGATTTAAATAAAAAAAGTAATTGGACACATTTTTTCCCCTAAAGCCACTTACAGCACTACTACTCATAACCGACAGCTTTATTTTATGCACACATGTCCTTCTGACCTGAAAGGGCAATGAAATTAAATTTATCATGTCTAGAGAGTGACAAACTATTAGAACACCTATGTTAAAACCAATGCCTGCCCCACACTCTCTGCTAGCTTTCAAGTTCCGGTTTTGATTGTTGCTGGTATAACCCTATTTAATGAGGTTAAATTAAGTTGATAAGGATTATTATCTTGTAAGTACCAGCCTATGCAAACAAGATCCTCTGAAGTGGAATCACTTGATTCCATATTTTCACAGAAGCTGTATTAAAGTTACACTGTTGTGCTGCACGTCTGCTCTGTGATCCCAGGGCATGAATAGCAGCCAGGCTTTATACAAGACAGTCACCTGGATTTGGTGGGCAAATTAACTTTTGAAAGCTGTGCACCATTGCCTTTTTCTAAAGCAATTTTATTATCATCCCTGCCACTTGTCTGCTGTTGGATCTTGGAAAAGTTACTCCCCCATCTGTACCTCATTTTCCCCATTTCTGAAAATGGAATATTGTTATTAATTAGTACAGCCTTGGGGGTCCTGCAGTTCATTGACCAGGGCTGAAAGAGTATTGTTGTTATTACTCTCAGGCAACTTATATTACTACATAGCTGATGCTGTACTGAGTTGTCCCAATAATCTGTTTTGTGATTTGAAGCAATTTCCTGATATGCAACTGAGAAATCAGCTTGAGTCTAGTCTTAAACCCTTAATGTCCTACTAATTAGGCAGTTACTTGTATTAAGAACTGTTCCTTAGAAGGAAAGGCTTATAGAACTAGGTTTTTATTGCAAGGAATAAAATGCTGAAAGCATGCTTTTAATTATTCATAAAGGTCATGACTACTTATAATAAATACATATATATCGGTATATAGACAAAAAAAGTTTTGAGAACCAACTGTACAGTTGCCTCAAGGCTGTTTCAACTCTGCATGTTCAATCCCAGATGTACATTCACCTCAACTAGAAATTGCGACAAATGTACACAGCTGGGTTGATAACAGTCTGAGCATTACTGTTTTTCGAAGTGTTCCTCAAGAAATATTTTAGGAAAGTTCTTGTATCTGCTCTTACTTTAACTCTGTCCTGTGTTTTACAACAGAATATTGTTTCACCTTCAAATATTGGAATTCTAATCCTTTGCCTCCTGAGAACCTAACTCACTGCAATTTCAATGAAAAAGTTTTTTGTTTTCCGAGACTTTTCCTCACATTATTTGTTTTCAAAACTCTGGGTTACAGGGCCATATTTTTGTCTTTTGTGTTATAACATTGTCCCTAAAGAAATTTGATTGCATTTTACTTCAGACTCTGTGAAACTGGCAACTGCTGATGTTCCAGTCTGAAGATCAAGGTACCAACAATCCTCAGAAGAAGACAGATTTCCTATGGCACTCAAGATTACGTATCAATCAGAACTGTAATAAAAGGCATATTATTATATTATCTGGAATCTTTCTCAGATCCTGCAAAACACAATGGAACAGATCAACAAAGGGAGATAGGATTTTTTTTTTCATTGTTTTCATCTCAGTGCATAAATGGAATTCTAGTTCTTATGTGTTTTTACTCAAACTACGGAAAAGCTAATCAGGAAATTTCCAGAAGTATTACTTTTCAGTTTTAGCAATTAGAGAATCTCTTGTGTTAATATACTCCCTACATTCCCTGTTTTGTAATTAGGAGAACAGTGTATTTATTACAGTTTCTAAAATTCTATGAAATAATCTTCTTTACAGTTTTGTCTCAGGAAAACTTATCCAAAGTCTATAGAGATCACATAAACAGAGAAGCTTTTGAGGACTTTGCTGGCTCTTGGAGTGAAATACCAAAATAAACAAGGAGCAGGGGGAAAATATGGACTATTATATTAAAAAGTGAAAAGAAAGACAAAACCAACTTAATAGATAAAGAAATTATGCTATAATTTTTGAGTAAATGCAAGGCATTGTAATCTGCTCATTAGAAGGAAAGGCATCATCTGTCACAATATCCAGAGTCAAGATGATGACATATCCTTCTTCAGTACTAATAATTTCTAGTAACTGGGAAAGCAAATGAAAGGAAAATTAAATATTAGGTGGTTGCCTCGACTTCTGAATGACTTCACGCTCCTTCTTGCAGTGAAGCAGCAGCTGAGAAAAATAGAGAAATCACAGAGAACAAATGATGAAATCTCCATTCCAGCACTATACAGGATATTATACATAACAAAAGTTCATCAGGAAGGAGCAGTCTCCAGCCTGGAGAGAAAATGAGCCTGTGAAATTGTGAATATTATAAAGGTTCTCTTGGGGGTCTAGCAGGTGTTGATATCCAGTGTCATAAATGTACTTGAAGTAATGAGAATATTAAGACAGTGCATACACCAACAGTATAGCATAGTACTCATAAAAGTATAGTACTCAAACCACAGGGAATTGATTGACCTTTAAACACAAGAAAATAGAATTTAAAAGGAAAAGAGTAAAACTGCTTTCAGTCCGTCCTTTCCTACTGGAATCAAATCACATATGAATGGGAGCTGATGGTAATCGTTATAAATCAGGGTTACATATGTCAGAAAATCAGTGAAAAAAGAAAAAATACATGGAAAGAAGTCTATAGGTAGCACAATCAGTGAATATAAACTACATTTTTAAATGAAACAGTTCTAGCAATAACTCTGACCTACAACTAAAAGTGGATAATAGAAATAAAAAAGAAAAGGAATGTGTATTTCTTTGTCAAAGGACAGAATTGAAATATTTTCCAGGAAATAAAAGTGATAGAGCATGTATAAAAACTGTAATAAAACTTATCATTTTAACAGCGAGTCTGTTTCTAATTTGAAGGAAAAAAATGCCCCAGCTACAAATAATTCAAAATTGGATAGGAAAGCCCTCCAAATATATGCTGTAGTTCCTAAGACAATTCAGTTATTGAAGTCCAATTAGTATTTCCACAAAATCTGAGAACAGATGATTAATTTGTCTCCTCTGTCCCATTAAAATTAATTAGCCTAATAGAAACATTTGTAATATTTTGTAGAAGAACCAGAAGCCCAAAGTATGAATCAAACCTCTTATGCTGTCATGTTCAAGTACTTGATAGGTAGGCAACACGTGCCAGTGATCACTTTTAGGCAATCTTAGATCAAACTCTCGGTAGTTTATTTTAGGACTCTCTTGATTACAAAGAATTCTGAATGTCAAAAATGTACCAGCTGTTCGTGGTGAAAACCCAAATATGCCTTCTCCTTCTCTTTCAGAAGCCATGAGGAGCCATGAGTCCACCTTTCTGATCCTCCCTGATATGAATAAAATGACTTGCAGGAAACAACACAGGGATACAACAGCAACCAGAACTGTTAATGAGTGATAACACCCCCAGGAGAACAGTGCTGGTGCAAAGAGCAGAGGCAGGGATTTACCACATGGCAGTAGCTCCTTGGCTTTGATTGAAGTATCAATTCAGCAGTGTGGCAAAAGGAAATTTGCTTCTCAAAAGAACTGAGTAGAAATCCAAGACAGTACAAATACTGTGAAATAAATGTACTCTCCAATACTAGAACAAAGAAGACACTGCTCTTCTTTGCCATGTTATTACCCTCCCACCCTGCCAGTGACATGTTGAAGGGTTAAACAGGAAACCAGTGCTCAGACACCAGAAGCTGTCAAATTAGATAGCAGCTGTGTGTTCAGCCATGGGCTATGAATGAAAAAATGGAAGGGTCCCACTGAGGATATGAAGTCTCATTTCCCTAAAATAGCTCCCAGTCTGCCGAGGTGAAATGAAACATTAGGTGATTGGTAAAACTTGTAAATTATTAATTTTGGATTGAACTGACGTTCACACTGTACAGTAGGCAAAATTTACTCCTGTTTTATCAGAGTGATTCCTACAGGATTCGGGTGCTAAATGTTTGGTTTTTTGCCTCTCAGTTTTGCTTCTATTGAAGCTAGACTCAGCTACGATCTATACAAACTGATACATGTGCTCTATTGTTCCATGCATGTTCCATTTAAGTTTTTGATTTTACTCATCCCATTAAACATTTTCCTGTTTTTTTTTTTTTTTAAAGGAAGCTATGAGTGTTTGCAGAATACAAAAAATATTTACAAACAGCCACTTGTAACCGAAGAGCAAACGTCTCAAACTGAATGTCTGAACTATTTCTGAATAGGGTTTGCTTCTCTTGGTTTTTGGTTGTTCATACTCCTGTCATCTCTCGCTTTTCCCACATATATTAGAACCGGTATTTCCAAGAATGAAAGAAACAGCTACATGGCAACCTCAACAGGAAGTTTTTTTACACCCATAAGAATTAATCTCATGAAAAAATATCAAGACTAATCTTAAATATTGACTCTTTCTTACGTGAATTAATTATTGGTGCAAGATCTGCCAGCTGAAGAGGACTACTGATTTCCAGTTTTAAAAAGTGAATGACTATATTTCATCTATTTACTGAAATTAACTAAGTGTACTGCTTTCACAATCCTGTGAAGGATTTTAATTTCTAAATTATTTTAAAGTAAAAAATCATTCTCCACCAAAATAAAAAGATTTATGGGATATGCAAAATCATTTAGCTTTCATTTTCTATAATATTTCCTGAATTTACCATGATTATCAGCACAAAGCTCTGTAAATTCTCTGAACAATTGCCAGCAGGAGTCCAAAGCCAGATAGAGATGAAAGCTTGAACTGCACTTTTGTGTGTTTACAAAAGCAGCTTCTAGCACCAAAAGAATTGAGCAGTCACTTTAGGTAGAAAATGTGTGGCTACTCCTGGCTATTTTCTTATTTCTCGGATGACACCTTTGCAGGGTCAGAGTTTTCATGAACTCTTACCTAGTAGTAGGCGTATGGACGCGGTACCCACTGAGTTCACCTCTGCAAAGTGCTGCAGGATTTTACATCTGCTAAACCAATTCTCCTTTGGGTTAGCTGGATAGATATCACCCTTCTACAAACACTGCTCTGAGACTCCACCTGCAAACCAGCTCATGATCAAAGGTCTGTAAGAGATCGTAGGAGACCTTCTTACTTTATATGGGATCAAGAAACAAACATTTCAAACTTTCAGAAATTTTTATGACTCCCCAATCCTGAAATCTGTTTTTATGTGAGGCTTATACTATATGATAGTGGGGGGCACAAGAAGGTGGGCTTAGGATGGCAAAAAAATGAGGGTGAATGAGACACTTGTGTCTTAGTGTGAAGTGCCAGTCTCTTAGCTACTGATAGAAGTTCAGACGAGAAAGAGAAGTGTTACCAAAGTTACTGATAATAACATTGCTGTCAGGTCCTGGGAGAGGCTGAGCATCTGCTGGTCATCCCCAAGGATGAAAGAAAATATTTCTCTGTATATAATCAAAGGTGTGATTTGTAAAATTCACTTAAAGTCTTAGAAGATGCTGTGACAGCAAAGTGTTGCAACACCAGCTCACATTCTTTCTTCAAGACAGGATTCTACCACATTCATGTTCCAGTTATTTGTACATCTCTGCACTTTCTCTGTATTATTTGCACTCTCTGTGTTGTTATTTGCACTTTATTTGACAAAGCAGGAAGATTTCTTTACCTGTAAGAGGTGTTTTGGGATGACTTTTTACAATTTGTTTTGGCTAGAGATCGTAGGATTTCTGAGAATAATTTAGAACTCACTGTTTTGTTATCTCTTGCTTTAGTCAAAAGCTAAAAGCATTTCTACATTACCTGGACTCTCCAAAAAGTCAGAGCTTAACTTCCGTTTGATTTTACTTATTTTTGTTTTATCCAGCTTTGCAAATGTTTGCCTGAGTCTAAACAAAGTACTAAGCAATAATACCACAACAGGCCACTAGGATCCAATGCAAGTCACCTCAGCAGCAAAATAAATTGCTTGTCATGAGAAAGGGACGTGACATAAGTTAAAGGGGGGATGCGTCTGATGCTATTTTAAAAATGCGGTGTTTGGCACAGGGCGGCATACGAAATTCCATAAAAGAGGTTACAGGCACAAGTCTACAACAGCAATCACAGCACAGCACTGAGGTTGTGTGTGAAGTTTAGTAGCTCAGATGCAGTTTGTGAATCCACGCAGTTATGTTCTCCCCAGCATCAGAGAGAAAACAAGCGAACATTCTTTGGGGAGAAATGTGGCAATGCTGTATGCGTGTAAACATCTTGGATATAGTGAGAGCCTAATTGTGAGCTTGTAGTTTTGAACAAGTTACAGCATGTTATTCCTTCCCAGCACATGTTTTTTCTTAATTTTTTTGCTTAAATTCTCATCTAGGCAAGGGAAAATATATTTTCGGTGAGATATGCATTCTCGTCAGCTTCACACGTTTTTAAGCAACTGTGATGCCATAATAAGGCACTAACACAGCAGCATGCTCTGCATACCAATGGCTGCATTTCCTATGCAGGCTCACTTCTGCCCAGTGGAACTTTCTTCAGAAAAAGCAATGCAAATGATTGCATTTGCTACTGGGTTATATAACAGAACTTCTCAGAAATTAATAAGGAAAATAACAACATTTTTTCCTCAGCCTTTACAAAACTATCAGCATGCCACCTGTATTTTAGAAGAGGATGCAGAATTGAGGACAGAGGATTTTTTTTCTTACATACTCCTTAGCTGAATGTGCTTTCTCATCTTTTATTTACATAGAGGAGAATATTCATAGGTCAAGAAAGGAATAAACCATTGTTCTCACTGAGAGAGCAGGAACAGCTGATTGCTGCTTTGGTACACTCATCCTGATACCTGGTCTGGACAACAGCACAACTTCCCACTCACTTTGGACAGATTTAGAAACTAACACAGGGCAGACCTGCTGATGTCTCTATGAAGGACTTCATCTGTCAGGGTGGAACTCAAGTTCAGCTCCCCAAGGTCACGTCCCCCAAACCCAGTTAAGCTCTGTTGTGAAGTAACGTCATCAAATCAGTGCAACTGGCCAGGCACCTAAGACAAAGCTGATGCTTTTCTGTTCTGCTGGTGCCTCGCACATGCCAGCACAGGGCCTGGCATGGATGTCTCCTCTTCGTAGACTTCGGGCTAATGGGAAACAAATCTAGCCTTTCTTTTCCCATTTAGAGAGAAACTTACTCCTGTCAAAGGGACAAGGGGAGTTACTGGAGCTGGAGGGTTCTTTGCAGAAGACAGGTGGGGTGGCGGTTATGATCTCCCCAGAGATTCAAATTCCTTCTTCAGATTCAAGGTCTGGATTCTGGGCTATGTAGAAGGTAGCATAAACCTCTACACTTTAAGAGAATTTGGTTTCATACCTGCATAATGGAATTTTAATAGGCAACATGCTTCTTGCAATGGCATCCCTTTATGACCAATGACTGGTACTCCTTAATGGGTCTACAAGGAAAAGATAATAAGGAGCCTCGAGACTATTGCACAATGTATTTTCCCAGTAGGTAACGATTCATATCTGAAAAAGTCTCTGCGCTAAATACGGCAAAATGATCTTTTAAGTTCAACCAAACTGACATTTTTTGAATGGCAGCCTCGTTTATTGCAGTAGCAGCCCAGTGCCACACTTGAAGGGTTGGAGGTTAAATGCAACAGACTCAGCTCAGCTCCAAGGATTTTGTTTACAAGCAGAAACAACAAAGCCACCCTAATAAGACTCTAGGGGATAAATTAGCAATAAGAAGAAAAATCTCCCAATTAAAATTTTCCTGAAGCTTGAGGGCTTAAAGCCATTATACAGTGGTCAGATCTGGATGCAAAAACAAAACAAATCACCCCCAACTCTCTTAGCTGTGATGAGGCTGAGACAGAACAATAGAGGGAGTACATTCAGAGCCAGACAGACTATAGGCAATCTGTTCTAATAATAGGTATGTGTCTAGACTTAGGGCCAAGTTCTGAAAAACTACTATTGTTAAAATCAGTGAGAATTCTGGTCAGGAAAAAAATAAGCAAGGTACTTGAGCATTTGGTCATAACATATTAAACACTGCATTCACAGTAAAAATGCACAAAGAGACAGCAAATGGATCCTTTTTCACAGAAAAAAACTGATTCCGACTGACTTTTTTAGTATGTGCCAAGGGATGCAGATTTGGGTCTTGCTTGTTTATGTCTTAATTTTTGTTTGAAGACTTGCAAGATTTATGCAAGGAGTAAAGAATAAACCTCCGTCTCTGTAGAGGTAACAGTTACAATGTTGGAGATTTCTGTCAGTCATCTACGGATTCTCAGCTAAGAATTGAGAGTTCTGGATTTCGTCTGACTCATTGATGGGAGCGCAAGCACAGAACCTTCTCATGTAAGGACTGGATGCCCACCAAAATTTTGTTTAATGTAAACAATAACTGTCCACTAGCACATAAGGAAAAACATCAAGTAAGTTTCTGTATTTTATGTATTTCTTATTCCAAACTTACAATAGGTAGAGTGCCTAAGGGAGACTTGAACAAATGCAAAACTTCTCAATTTCTAGACCTCTCCAATTTTCAGGCTTTTATACAGCTCAAGTCTTTTGGGAGGGGGAAGTTAACAGCTAAGCCTTACTAGAGTGAGAAACAGGTTGTGCGGTGCAGAAGTTCAGATAATACCAGGGGAATTTGAGTCTAACGCCATCTGCAGGAGACAAAAACGAAGCAGCTGAAAATTTCCAGGCACGTGAATACTAGCCCGCCTATTCTTTTGCTTACATAAAAGATATCCCATCCTTCACTTTAAATTCTGCTCAGTCCATGTATCTTTCACATCTTATTAATTTCATCTAGTATCTAAGTCAAAAAGTAGTAAGACTTTCAGGTTCTTTGAACTGCACAAGAACACATATTCCAATTTCTGCAAAAACCTTCTGAGAAGTTCAAGAACTATCACTTTTTTAATGAAATTGATTATTGTGAAAGAATAATGCCCTCATTTTTAAATTTCTGTATGTCTATACAGAGAGCTTAACTTGCTAGTGAACTCACAAGGGGACCTTAACAAGCCTAAAATCCTGCAGCTCACGGAAAACTGTGCAGTCAGCCTGGAGCTCTGTCTTTTCAGAAATATAAGAGCAGTGTTGTAGACCAGAATGCTGGTGTTTCCCCTCATGCCAACTGGTTATAAAAATAATCAGGAGTCAGTTCCGAACAAAAGCATCTTCTATTCTTGTTGTGCTAACCTCAACATCAGTAGTGGAAGCCAAAGGTGTATTAATACAACCACCCTACTACCATCCCACCCCTCACCAAGCATTTACAGCTTCCTGAGGTGAGTCAAGGTTACACCTTCTTCAATCTTCCCAGTTTTTCTGATCTTCAGTGCTTCTTTTCATTCTGCCTGTCCTTCGCTTTACATATATACGAGAAGCTGTTCTTCTGCATTTACTTCAAAGCAAAAACTAAGCATTCAGAGGTTATCTCTTCCAGTTGACAAACAGCTCATTGTTCATTCTTATTAAGCCAGCATGTAAATCTAGGAAAGGTGACCAGGGAAACTGGAAGCTTGCTGCCACCATAAATCTGCTCAAATGCCTGCTGGAGGCATGACATGCTCTCTTGACATCTTTGTACTCCTAATGATTACCATGAGTCCAATAAAAAAAAAAAAAAAAGGCATTATGAAATAGGAAAGAAGAATGCATTTTATGTTAATTTTGTAAAAATAATCCTCAGAGCTTATTTTATGGTATTGTCAGGAAAGCTGAGGGAGACAAATAGCCTGGAAACCTCTCATGATTATTAATGAAGATGATATTGCTTGGTTTGGTTTCCTGTAAGTAATTGACAAAATTCTTATTCCATTGGTGTTTTTTATTCCACTCTCTCTTCCCTTTCTGTCAGGCAGCATCTTTGTTTACTTTTGTTTGCATCAAAACAAAGATCATCAGTAGCTGCTGAAAGACTTCAGCTGATGTCACCACGCCTTGGAGAAAGTCATGAACTTTGCCAACAGTTTGTCTGCTGCCTGCCTTCATAACTTTGTGCTTTCCAAGCCTGACTGAGATTGTGCTGCAATGCAGGGATCCATTTCATTATGTTTTCTCTCCTTCAGTAGTTTTGGATATGATTAAATGATGAACAAAGTCTGGGCAACCCCTGAGCTACACAGACATTTGGCATCAGGATGTACCAATCAAAACTAGGCTGTATCTCCCCAGAGCAGTCACTTCCTTGTGCTGTTTTGCTGAAAAGTTGGATTTTCTTTATGCAGTAAGCCATACACAGACTTGGAATAATGCAGAGGTCCAATTGCAGTAGAGACAGGCATAAACTGAAGTACAAGCTGGCCGGGATACCAGGAGTCCCAGGTGTTTCAAAAAGAATTCCCAGGATAAATACAGCCTCACTGAAGTGAGGTTCTGCAGTGTTCTGTATTTTTTTACTGGTTGTTGACTTAGGCAGACTAAAGGTATGTGGAGTATGCTGGCACCTCCATAATGTCTCTGTCTTCCCCTATATATGTCCAGGTTATGGTTTCCCTGATTGATAAACTTTTAATTTTCTTGGACGTTCATTGACTGGCTTTGCATAGCCAGTTATGAAGCAAAGCCCACCTTCAGAGGATACTATGGGCGAGGTTTTTTCCTTGAGAAGATACCCAAGACTAGCAGCTTTTGGGGGAAAAAAGCATATAAGGAAATGTATCAATTACAATTTACACCCAAACAAGACTAACCCTTTAAAACAAAAATCCTTTATTACAATTTAGAAGTGATAATAGGCAATGCTTGTTTCTACTGTGTCAGGATCTTAAATGTCAGTAAATTTGAAGGATTTACTACAACAATAATGAGATAAAATTGGTTCACACTGTGACTTAGCAGGTCTTTAAATATCCAGGAAAGATTAGATGTATAGGACCTAGTCACATCCCACTAATATAAATCTGTAGATATTAAAACAAATCAGACAAACCCCATTACAAAGAACATATTTCAATGTTCTTTCTTATTTTTTATTTCTTCTAAATCTGAAATATATATATTTTTAAATTATGGTTTAAGACCTTGACCAAATGATCCAGATTCCATTATTTTTGGCAATGAATTACTATGAAAGTAGAAAGCTTGCATATTTCCAAATATGTTTTCTAAACAACGCTAGGCTTTAGAGAGAAGAGGGCCATTTGACAATTGTTTAAATGTTACACTAATAATTAACTATATACTTGTTAATAGTTATAATATAACAATATAATTGTTAATTGAAAAGCAGTAATAGTGGTATTGTACTCCATTGTGCTTGTCATTAAATCTTCAAATATTGGAAAAAACACCCCACAGGGAAAACAAATCCTTGTAACATAGAAGACCATGAGCTTCTCTCCTGCGTTGTTTCTCTTAGTTGTAATTCATATGTCATCGCTAAACCCCACCCACACCTATGTGTGTTTAAAAGGCCCAAAATAGGCTTCTTAATGAGAATGAGCAGAATATTTGGATTCTGCAAACACACATGTTGCTCTGCTGTGATATGCATACAAAGCCATGCGCATAAAAAGCTGTTGACACCACAGAAACAGTGAAGGCACTAAAAATTACAAATTACTGCTGACTGCCGCTATTTTGATCAACAGCAAATGATAAAGGCAGTAGAAGCTGAGATAGGTAGAAAAAGGAAAAGCAAGTAGGAAAATAAATTCTTCTATCTTATGTGTTAGCTCAAATTTAGCTTCTTTAAGAGCTCACTTGAAGGCAGATTTAGACCCTGGTAGGGCAGTTACAAACTCATCAGCAAGATGTTGCAGAAGAACGATTTTAAACACCAAAGAAAACTTAAATATTGGAAGAAAAGAGATTAAAAAATACAGTGAAGGGAGTAATTGCCTCCAGTATCTTGGCATATGGAGACTTTCATGTTTAGCACAGGGCCTCCACACAAATCCAAGGGACTGAGTCGATCCCAACCCTACTCAGATGAAAGTAAATGGTTCTGCTGAATGAATTGGAGGAATAATGGTCTACAGCAAATGGCTGGAAATTGCCTGTGAGAGGATGGGCTGCTCTTGATACTGTCAGTTTGTTTATACCTCAGCTTCCAAATGCAAGCCACCTGAAGCTTGCGCTGGGCTGACAGAAAGGTAGGCTTCACAGAAGTGGCACTGGAATACAAATAAATTGGATACCACTTAAGAGACTTGAAGGCCATTGAAAAGCAGTGAGATGAAAGGCAAATGCCACTGCAAGTGACAGCAATACTTTCTCCAGAGCACAAAAAATGTAAAAAAGAGAAGTACTAATAGTATATAGAGGAAAAAATGTTGTGTTTCAATAATGAGGTGCCATACATTTTCATGGAATCAAAGGAAATTCAAGACAGGACACTTTAAACAGCACTGCATTTCAAAAATCCCTCTCTATTGTTTTCTTGATATAATGTGCAATATAGAAACATAAGAGGAACCAGCTGTGGATTGTGGTGTAGGCAGCTTTGTCTTCACCTGTGATTTCCATTTTACCGTAACGTACTGAGATTAATATTTGTGTTGGAACTACATTGTAAAATATTTCATTTTGCATAATTGTACTTTGTCTAGTGTTTCCAAATGTCTCTTTTAATGAAACATTATTCCATGATACATTGCTGTATTAAAATGTCTCATGACATTAGCAAGTTTAGAATGCTAGTGTTTCCCACATAATACTCAGCCTGCTGAACACTTTTACATAAATGCACACTTTTTAACCAATCAGAGATGCCTTGTTCATTTTTCATAATATTATGGCATATTACATCTCAAAATAAAAGCTTAGACACTTGCTTTTCAGATACATGAATTTCCAATTGCTATCAGAAATAATATAGCTGCTAAACCAGAATGAATGAAATTTAGATGATTTTGCACAGATTATTGAATTGCTTTTTGCAAAACACACAAGAGCAGGTGACAATCCCATGTTCCTTTTAAAATAATTTTAAGTGGTTTGTTTTTTTGTTTTTTTTTTTTTTTTTTTTTTTTTTCCCCTCCCCTCAAAACACTTATGTGCTTCATCTGCTGCATCAGGACTGCAAATACCAATCTGTCCTTTCTCACTGCAGCACAGGGAGATGAGCACAGGGAGAATGATGTTTGTGACTATGCCAGAAGTCAATGTAGTGGTTGGGAGCAGAGGGAAAACAAAGTATGTGGATCCAAAAAATATATCAGGGATTGTGTTGCAGGTTAATGGAGCCTGCTGATTGTTCTGTGTGTGCAGATCTGTACAGGTGGAAGAGGAATAATGATACGATAAAGTGCCTGGTTACACAGCAAGCACGTTTAGAATGATGACGGATAATTGCTGGAATGTAAATATAATGGAAACCATAAAGTAAAAAAATGACTATTATTAGTTTTCATCTTCTCTAATTGCAACTGTAACTTTAAGAGAATTCAAGCAGTAAATGAATCAAAGTAGTTCAGAAAACCAAAGCCTCTTATAGTATATAAATTACAAGTTACTTCCCATCAGTCTATATTAATAAAATTTTTAATACGAAGCACACATACTACAAGACTATCATGCACCAGAGAGAAAAAGGAGGCGGCATCAGCTACCCCACTGACATCTTCAGTTCCTGCAGCAGGAGGGAAAACACAGAATTTCCCAAATGTACATTTCCAAAACACCTCTTTGTTGCTTTGGAGAAAATAACATTCCCTTCTCCAGGTCTGGCAACAGTTTAACGCTGAGCATGTGAGCACCCAACAGGTGGGCACGTTCAGAGATACCTTAATACCACAAGATGATCTGCAAATGCCACCAACATTTTGGTTGCAGTTGTGGTTGATCTCCCAAAAGGTCTGTGCCCAGATAGCTATAAATTATTTTAGTAAAGTAGCACACTTGATTAAACCCTGACCCACGCCAACAATGTGTGCATGCACATGCATACATTACAGACACAAAAATACATCCCTTCCCCTTCCCCTCTCTCTTTTGACATAAAGCATTCACACATGCTGCTGACCTCTGACTCCAATTTGTCACTGCTTTGACCAGCCTCTATCTGCAAGTTATTCTGGGGAGCCTCTGGACCAAACACCAAGTTTATGAAGAGTTTAATTTAGAGAAACTCCAGAAATAATTGAAATTCTGTGAAGACAACCATCTGCTGTATTTTCTGTTACATGCTATTGGTAGATATAGACATAAAAACTGTTTTAAAAGTGTTTATTATGCTACTGAAGTGAAAGACTGTCTCTGGAGATGCTTTATGGGTCTACAAAGCTGTCTTATTGGAGGCTCATTTCTACGTAGCTGATGGCAGTAGAACCCTAGAACTGCACAGAGGCCCACATGTGCAGATAAAGGCTGTGCTGGGTTAGGGCTGACTGCATTTGCAAATCCTTTCTGCTTTGCTGGAACAGATTTTATAACTACAAAACTGCAAATGAAAATGGTGGTGCTGGAGGGAATTGTTTCTTATATTGTAGGTCTCCATAAATATTATGAGCCTGAGGTACTGCTAGCAGAGACAGATGAGTCATCTAATATATTCCCAATAAATATGTTTGAACTTCTAAGTGGCTGTGCTCCAACCACGCTTTCACTCCTTTGAATTTACTTCTGTGAACATTTGGAGCAATGAAATTTTGCTGGCACAAGTTTAAAAGCATATGCATGATATGCATGGTAGCTCCTCCTGCTGGACCACAGAATATTTAGGATTGAAAGTGCTCACAAAAATAACTACACCTTCAGATACCAGAGCTGCTGTCCCATTATGCTGGTCAGAATAAAAAGGAGCTATCTCAAATAATTGTTTTCTCTTTGCTAACAGGTGCAACTGCTGTTTCTGCTTCTTCCTTTGCCTTTATCTCCAACTATCAATGAGAGCAGCCAATGCTTTAGGGTTTCCTCCTGTGTGCTCTTTGCCTAAAATGACATTAAAATGAAAAGAGGAAATTAAGGACACTCTTGACATTGATGCAGCATGGTCCAATCCCATCAACATGTCCTTGGATGTTTAGCTCTTTTGGCATATTCTCGTTCATAAAAGGAAACTGAACTAAACAGCTTTTGTCTGTCAACTCAGTATTAATGGTCCATTTTATTTGCTTTCCTTGTGAGTGGGAGCAGAGAGGTCATTAATATGAAGACAAAGTCCTGAAATAAAACCATTTTCATGTTCTCTTTAAGGTGTATAATATAGAAGAAGTATTAAATATTTGTGTATTATAGGTATAGAGCAATACCAGCTGAGCACACTATTGGGCAGTAAACAGAAGGACACTATAGCTGTTTTTCCCTCTGAACTTGCCTTACCACCAAACCACCAGTGAGAAATACCTCATTTAAACTGTTCTCCAACAAGAAAAAATCCTAACACGGACAGTTCAGGGAATGGCTGCCTTGAGGAGTTGTGAAAGTCCAATTAGGCCTAGATGTAATTCCAGATTTGATGACTAACTACGCAGAAACATAACGAAAAAGAAAACATTATTAAATGTGCTCTTCTCTTAACGTACTGGTAAAACATAGGGAATGGCTCAATCAAGTACCTGTGCTATAGCACGCATATTAACTGCTCCTAAAATTACACTGAGTCCCTTTCTGTGAAATTAATCTCTCCGACCATAAAATGAGACCTTTACTTCTTTCTGCACTCTTATTAATTGCATGGCACTTCACTGGCTCTTGTTGAACTGAAGCCAGAGAATTAGGCCACAGAAAGGTCACTTTCTTTCCTTTCTGCTTGCGTGCTAATTAGTGAGATCTAAACAGCAGCTTGTGTCTCAAAGCAGGGTGGATTAGATTATGTGCAGGGAACTTTCCAAGCTGTGGGAGTAGCAGCAAGGCAAGACTGTGTGATCTAGGCTGTGGCTACAACACACTGAGCTTGACGTCTTGTTTCATGAGCCCCCTTCACAAGGGCCAGTAGGTGGTCTTTATTTATAAGCACTCAAAAATTCTATAAGTTTATTTATGAACATCCCAAAATTTTCCTGTGTTAATTACCACACAGAGAAAAAACCTGCCCCAATAATAGCAAAGCTATAAAAAAAGGGAATCTTTTCCAGCTCAGCACAGGCAGCAGGATGACAGACCTACACTTCACTGTCATATACCAAGTAATTTTTAGGTGAAAAAGCCTTATGAACTGTCATAACCAACTTCTCCTGTGGGGCACTATCATCCGCTTTGCAAATGAGAATTTTTTCCTACTCCAGTAGAGAGATTTGATCTTCCAGCTCTGTCCAGAACATCACAAAGTGGGATCTCTAAGAAAAAAACATTAGAGTCTCTAGCTAGCGCTTACAGAATATTTCCCTTAGATTTGCATTATCAATCTTCTATTTTATCCTGTCCACTGTTTTCCTAATATGGGCACCCTGAGTCAGGGTCAAACCACTATTTCACTACAGAATGCTACCATGTCCAATTAGAGCATGCCCATCATGAAAATTCTTGCACAGGCAATCAGTATAGAAGAGAAAGCACTATGTAAATGTGGCTGAAGTGCTTTGATACAACGGATATAAGCAAAACTGAGTCCTTGAATCCCAGCTGCTTTTGTGTCAGTTTCGGCATTTACTGGGCATCATCACAGCTTATTGTGCTGCTAAAGCCAGGAACCTGTTTTGATAAGGTAACTGCAGGCAGCTGTTTCAATATATTTGAGAACTGTGCCTGGGCAGTTATTGCTAACTTTTTATCCCTGCATGGGTAATATGAACCTGCTAAAATAATGTGCCAGATCAAAATACATTATAGCTTATTAAGAAGGTGAACAAATATTCACTGTTCAGACCCATCTCTGTCTAAGACTAAATCAGAAAAGATCTTCAGACAGACCCAAGTATGTGAAACTTAAAGTACATCTTTCTTTGATTGCATACTTGCATATAAGCTGTCAAACCTTCAAGCATTACAGAAAAAAAAATGTTAGGATCAAATTACAGAAAGAAACCCTCCTATGAAAAATGGCTAAAGGTACAACCAAGTTAATTTTAACTGGAACTGTAATATAGTGAAAGACAAAACAGTAAACATGCTTTGTTGGCTCTTTCTGTACATGTGAATTTGTCACTCATCAGCCCAGATAAAGTGCTAAGATGTTTTGTGCTTCGGGGACTTGATAATACTTCATACCCATTTTTCACTCATCTAAATTACAAAGGTCAGAAGCGATCCTTTCAGCAGATTCAGTAGATACCCATGCCTTGCAGTCTGCTTCTTGAGTGTAGTCCTTATCAAAAGGTATGACGCCTGCATTTGCAGTACCTTCCACCATCCAAAGTGAGCCATACCAGTAAGAAATGCAATGATACCACCCTGCAACACCTTGAGCAGGTAGAAGTCTGTGTAATATGCAAGACTGTAGGGAAGATCAGGCTTATAGGATCCTTTTAATTGAGCTATTGGTTGCAGAAGCAGCAATACTGCACTGAATTTTCTCAACAGTCCATTTAGGCTGGTACCTTAATTCTGGTGGTGGTTAATACCACAGGCTTTGGAGGAAAGCTTTCACATACAAGTCACTCCTTTCTCATCTGCCACAAGTGAGATTGATGCAGAGTGCAGAAATCTACCCATGGCTAACTCCAGTACAAAGCACTGGATAATTAATCCCTTTTATTACACCAGCTATTACACTGAGTATTGCTTTGCCATGGAAAGCAATTGCTTTCTGATCTCTGAGGTGATCTGTTTGCCCTGGAGCAAAAGGACTAACAACCCTTGTAACAATCCAAGACAAGATAGAAAAGTATCTATTCAACCAGCACATTTCTATGTAGCAAGTCAAATTAGACTTCTCAAAATAATGGACTCTCTTGAATCAGAACATGAAAAGCATAACTTATAAGAAATATATTGTGCATAACATGGATAAAGCATTTAACAGATTGCTGGCTTCCTGACACTCACCCTCTGGGCTTATACGCCATGAATGAAATTGCAACTGTGGCTGTCAATAGGTTTTCACATTTGTTCCTTATACACTGAAGCAGTCAGATTTAATTGTTGAAAAGAAACGACAGTGAGCTCAGAAGCTGTAGAAGAGTTAGATTAAATGTTGTATTAAGAAAAGAAAAGTTAACCTAACTCCAAAACCCGCAGGAAAGCTTTGTGTGGAGAGTAGAACAATATTTGTATTTTAAATAAACTACAATACATGTGTATCTATATTTTTAGATGAGAATGAGCTGTGACAGAGGCACTTTTCTGCTTCATAGCTGAGAAATTTTCAAGGATATAAACTATAATAAGCTATAACAAAAATTGGGAATGTTTTCTTGATAATTTTTTCTGTATTAGAATTCTGCTTTATTTAGCTACTTCAAAAGTTGATTATAAAGTATTTAAGTACCACTCCTCTGCATTCAGCACTTCTGCTGTCAGACATCACATACAGGAATGTCTTGCTTAGCCTGTAGAAGTTTGGCCAACATAAAGTTACTCAGTTGGAAAATAAAATACAACTGGGACACGCCCTCATTTCCCAATATGCAATGACCCAATGAATGACTGGCTGCTGCTGAAAGGAACATTTCTCTCTAAGCCCTGAAAATGTGATGATGAGTCTAGAAGGAAAGTCTTTTTTTTGTTTGTTTTATTACTGCTAGCTATTTCTTATCAGGAGAAATACAGGTGGTCACATCCGCTGAGATCCCCCCTCTGCACATATCTGAAAATGGAAGTCCTCGTGGTTGAGAGGCTGGAAATGCTCCCGGTGGGCTCTGGTGTCCTGGGCAGCCTGTCAGATAACAATCCTGAAGGCAAGAAGACTTTATTGTGAGTGGGCATTCTTTAGAGAGAACTGATTTATTTCCAACACAATCTGCTGGACTTTTTGCCCTCTGTCAAGATTCCTCTAGGCTGACAAAACCCTTGGAAAGTGCCCGGGAGGATGTCCTCACCTTCAGACACTGGTCAAGCCACAAACACACTTGCAATTCCCGTTTCTGTTGGATCTTGCTGCTTGTGCTTTGCACATGAAAATGAATTTCTTTTCAAGTTGTAGCCATCTTGCAGCACAGAGATGACTGACATCTTTGAATGGCAAGCTCTGCACAGGAAGCTTAATATGGCCTGACCCCTGTCTACATTGCTTTAAAAAAAATAATTAATGACTATTCTCAGTATCAATTTCTGGGACCGTAATAGCTTCGTTAACAGAAGTTAAAGTTTTGAAACACAAAACAAAACTTTAAGGAAAAGGCTAGCTAGTTGTTTTCATAATTTCTTTTTCCAAGTCCCACTGTACTTTTCTGAGTGAAAATCTATTCGCAGAAAAACACAAGCAAATTGTCAGTGATGTTTTACCTACCAGCAATTTAACAGCCACCTTCAATTCCCAAATGAAACTTGAAATAAAAACACTGCAAGTAGGTTAATTTGAGGGCTCACCATTTTCATTTCAAAGGCTTTTTTTAACATTAATTTGTCCTGAGGCATAAATGAAATACAGACAAACCGTATTAGATTTTAATTTGCTAAAAGTAGATTACAGGCCCTCTCCACAGAGATGCTGAACACTCAGTTCTCACAGAAGTAAACTTTTTTCCCCACAGTAAAGGCACCAGGTACCTACTGAGAATTGCAAAGGAGAAATTTTTCAACGAGTTGACCTGTAAAATGCAAACATTCTGGTTCTGAGACCACAGCATAAAACCAGTACAGAAATAGAGGCTTAGCAGAGGTGGACTAGACACACAAGTTAATTCTGTCTTTAATTAAATTCTTGAATTCAGAGGAAAACTGTTTATCCAATATTTAGGCTGAAAAAATCTAAGCTTGCTCCCCCCGTCTTATTATTTTAGATGTTTATCTTGTCCTATGGAGTGACATTTCCCAAATCTGACCAACTTGAAGGACAGACATACATATGAACACAGCAGGAGGGTTTCAAGACCACTGCTGTCTCCAAGTGACTGTCTTTAATTAGATTAAAGGACAAGCTCTTTCCATATTAGGCTTTTTAGGGTTGGTAACAGTAATGGTGCAGAAGCCTCTTTATGGAAGGAGGCTTTGAAACTAGAAATGGTAAATTAAATAACCCTGGCTAGAAATCTAGACGATAAACAGATCCAAGATCTTCAAAACTCTGGTCCTATCATTTGTTTTGCTGCTGTCCATTTCAATTGCTAAGGATTTTTTCCAACTGAAGGCAAAAATTACACCCAAAACCTATCTCAGGATTGCCCCAGAGGCCAGTTTTCCTGCAGAAGAGTGGGTAGGAAGAAATTTCAATGCCTTCAGGCTCCCTCCATACAAGAGTGGCTCCAATGGGACTGTACTATAAAGGACTCTCCTTTTAGCCTGCGCCCCTGCGAAGGAGTGTCTCAAGTGATGTTTCACTTGTCTGCTTTGAAGCAGGAAAGAGTCAGGGAAGGAAAAGAATGAGTCATTAGTCATTCTGTCTTGGAATAACCATGAAGTTCATGCACATCCTCCAGCTCTTTCCTCCTTATTATCTTCAGCCTTGTGAGGGCTTCCAGGGTACCTGACATCCAGAGGGAAGTTACTCTACTCCCACATCTATTTTGTGGAGTTCTCTCTGACTGCCAGTGAAAAAGGCCAGATTCATTATTAAGCACGAAGAGATTTCAAAATCCCTTACTCAGAATCTAAGTGTCTGCTTTCCCTTCCTTCCACTGGCAAGTCAATCTGAAACAAAACAACTTTCTTCTGGAAAAAAACCCCAAACCTAGTTTTCTCTGAATCGCAAATAAGCATTTATGTTTAGTTATTAAAAACCCAAATATTTTTCACATAAGCATCCCCCTCACTAATATCTTAGCCACAAAGCACTGAGTTTTATAGTGATTCCTGTCTTTTTTTTCAATCTATTTCCTGTGATTCTTTTTTCTACTCTACTTGCTCTGAAATACACTTTCTGAACTGCGAGCATAGAAACACAAGGTTGTAAAGCAAAAACTAGAAGTCTTCTCCTTAAGTGAGTTTCCAGTTTAGATAAATGCATAATATTACTGTAGTATTCTCTGCTCCCCTGCAGTCATTATGGAGAACACCTGCTACATACACTGGGGTGATTATTTGGTGATCCGAGGTAAATGACAGTTTGCTAAGGGTAACCGCCTCACAATCAGTCCCTGGAATCACATGTGTTTCATGTAAAATCCTGATTTATAAGAAATTAAACAAGAAGCTGCTTCTATGAGTTCACATGAGAATCTTAAAAAATGTATTCCACAGGAGGAAACAGGAAGGAATTTAGTTTTTCTCTACAAGAATTATTTGTCCACTTCCTCACTTTTCATTCATGATCTCGGATTTAAAGGCCTGCAACCCACCAGCTGCATCTGAAGTAATTCTCTCCTATTGGAAGACTCTTCCTCACTGCCTTGCAGGGAGAGAGCTGCAAATTGCTTATTTCCTCATCAATTGAGGAATCAATGTCAGATACAGGCAAGATGCAGACTTACATGCCTGGTTAGTGGAAAAGCACGACTGTAGCACACAGTGAAGCAATAAAGGAGCCAATAAACATGCCAAACCCATCAAATAAAAAAATCCAGTAACAGAAACTAATTTTAAACACAGATAATCAAAATTAGATAAGAAGGGAGCAGCTCTCCCTCTCAAGCAACTATACAACCTCTCAAGAACTTTTTTTCTAACCTAAAGCACCTTTAGTTGCAGGAAGTTTCCAGACTTACCTGCAACTGAAATCATAGATATATAGTGAGAACCTGAAAAAATTTCTAAAACATACCTAAATTAAGTACAATTTAGAGCCCACCTGTTTTTACTGACAAAAGCATATGACTACAAGCACACATATATCACAGGCATCTTGCAAGGAGTCCTTCACAGGGCACACTTAGCCCTAGGGCTGCTTCAAATTATATGGAGAAAGGCATTTTAGTGTTTCATCCTGAAAACCAGCCGATTTGAGGATAGCATGAAGCTATTGTTATCATTGAGGTGTCACTGGGAAAAAAGTTGGAAATCAGGATGGTGATTCCAGTTTGCCCAAGGAATTCAGTTCCCTGAGAAGATTTAAAAGAGAATGCTGTACCCAATCCTAATAGCAGAAGCATGTTGGATCTGTCAGGCAAGAGAAACCTGAAAAAAAAAAAACCCAATTAAAAAGTCTTCACTGTACACTAGAAGGAGGAAGTCTTATCTCTGGTCTGCAGGACTGATGGAACTGGAATAAGTGCTGGCTCCAGGAAAGGCAACGTGGAAGGGACAGAAAACAAGGGTAACATCTTGATGGCTATATTTGCATTTTTGCCTTTGAGGAAATGCATGCTACCAAGCTTTCCAGAATCATCTTAGACTGAAATACACTCTCTTCAGTAGAGTTTGAAGGAATTCTTTGTTGTTCTTCATTAATATGAAATAGGATTCTGCTAGAAAATAAGAATATAGGAAACCACAATATCAAGAAAGTATACTGGAAGGGCAAACAAGAAACCACTCGAGGCAAAACACCTTTTTTCCTGCCCCAGAAGTGATATGAGAGGACATTTAAGATGTGCAGGTACATTTATTTCTCTGTCATATTACCATCATATTCAGGGCTGCATTCATTACAATTTAAGCATTAACTTCAAACACCTGTGCTACAAATCCAGTAAGAGAGAGGAAAGGCACCATAGCAACAAATGCTTTGGATCCAAGGAAGGCTACAGGCTTGATCTTTTAAGGTATTTTATTTTAGCAAGGCAAAAACCAGCAACATGTTGCTGGTATTCCTCTAGTACATCCTATTCTACCTCTGTGTAGCGATCCCTGATCTTATATGAAAAGGTCTGTTCCAAAGCCTGGTAAAGCCAATGGGGATCACTATGATTTCATCTGTCTTATGGTACAAATGTAAACTTTGTATCCCATTTTTTCACATTAAAAAAACACCAAACAGTCATTGGTGTAATTTTAGGGAGACTATTAACATAAGGATGGCTAAGGATGAGTAAGATCCTCCTAAAAGGGGTGGATTCCCAATAACTTAATGGAAATTTAATACGAAATAGGCATTCCACTTCCAGAGGTCTCTGAAAATCCTGACCAAAATGCTCAACTAGCCAGTCTTGTCTCATTATATTTTTCATGTTTCTGTGTATTTCCATCTCTGTGCAGCCATAATGACAGAGTAAAGGAAAGAAATATAATTTTATAATAAGTGAGCACTGCATTTTGTATTTCTTCATTCCAGATCCCCAGAACTCTCCCAGATGTGCATTTACCATGAGCAAATTACTGAGGTCTGAAGCAACTGTAAATTAATTTAGCACTGGAAAATTAAAGAGAGCTATCGCTGTATAACAGCAGTAGGGGAAAGTTGCTTATTATTAACCTGAAGTAATTTGGAAAATGCTTACAAGTCCTTTTTCAATTTCACTACTTTGCCTGAATGTAACACAGTTACCAATTGCTACTGAGGATAAGGAAGTTGAAGCTGTAACAAGTGTGCTATTTTTAATTTGCAAATTTAATTTAATGCAGGTGATGTAGACACAAATAAATATTAGAATATTACAGGTTAGTCAGAATATTAGAAGCACAAAAAGAGAATTATGCTAATGTTACGTGAATGAGGGACAGGAAACAGGAGTGACACTACTCATTCTCCAGCATATTGGACATTAAATTTCTATGTATGCTCTTAATGCAAGTACAAACAAGAGTCCTCTCAAGTCCAGCTGGGATACTTCACTGAGACTTGGAACAGACTCTCTGCCAGTCAAAGCCCAGGTGCCTTGCAGTCTTCTCCCATCCTTCCATGTAACAGCCCATCTTGGATCTAAAAAAGGACTACCAAAGGGATTGAATGAAATTCTTCACTAGTTTGTGCCCAAGGCAAAAATTTTTTTCCAATCTCTTTCAGAATTGCTCCCTCCACAGGTGGAGGAGGTCCTCTCAGCTTTGAGGAACCCCTTTTCAGTTACATGGGCTATAGCTGTTTTTGCAGGATTGATCCAGTGACATGTGGTAGCTGAAAGGGAAGAACTAGAACTTGAAATAGCTGCAGCTCTACCTGGTACCTTTCCAAAGCAATCTGACTTCAATTAGTCGAATAGGACACTTCACAGGTCTCAGTTAACAGAGCCCTAGTCTCAGATGAAACTTGCATACTTCATGGCAATAAAAAAAGGTGTTCATGATAAAAGACTGTAAACACACTCATTTTTTTCCACAAGTTTTCAGTGTTATAGCTTGTTTGCTTCAGTTGGTGGAATGATCTGGCAAACTCTTACAACCTGCAGTTTATTTATAGTTTGTAGAACCCTGTGCAGGTGGGAAGGTGGCTGATGTCTGTTTGCTGTGAAGACAGCAACAAGGAAACTTGAAACAACAAAAAAAAAATTGAAATGTGTTGATAACACTCTGGATGATGATATTTAACTACCCACACTTTTAATAACTAGTTGTGAGCTAGAAGAGTGAGATTTATTTGAATATTAAATCAGATGGAAGATTTCTGAAAGGTGAATGTACATTACAGACCAGATAAGCTTACCAAGCATTTTGAGGCATACTGATGAACACTGAAGCTGAGAGAGGTGATGACAATCTCTAAATTAAATATCAAATCTAAATGCTATTTATCTTCTTAATTAGTTACAGTTAATCCATTTCTTAATTTAAAAGCCATGCTTGATTTAAATAATGAAAAAAGTTCTGAAAAAATTTATACTATAGAGTTTCAGACAGTTTTAAGAGTCTGTTTCTCACCATGATGTAAATGAATATAAACAGAATATATTTGTTAGACTTTTCAAACCATAGGTTAATTTCAGTGCTCTTTCCATTCTTTACCTCCTCATCTAGATAAATAATGAGATCACAGATGCAAACAATGTTTTCTTATATGTTAAGATTGGACAAAAATCTGTGAATAAAGCTTAAAAACCAGCTTATGCCTTCAGAACACTGACAGTTCTTCAAATCATAGAATCATTAAGGTTGCGATAGACCTAAAAGAACATCAAGTCCACGACTAAACCAAGTGCCACAGCTACATTCTTCAAAATGCCTCTAGGGATGGTGACTCAATCATTTCCTTGGGCAGCATGACCAAACATTTAGATAAATTTTCACTAAGATCTGATCAAAACCTCCCCTGGGGCAACTTGAGGCCATTTCATCTCATTCTATCACTTGTTGCCTGGGAGAAAAGACTGGCACCCTCCTCACTAAAGTCTCCATTTTAAGGCAGTTGAAATAAGGCAGCAATAAGGTTCCCCTTTGAGCCTCCTTTTCTCTGGCCTAAAGGCCCCCAGATCCCTCAGCCGCTCCTCGTAGGAGTTGTTCAGACTTCTCCAGATCCTTCATCAGCTCTGTGCCCTTCCCTGGCCATGATCCAGCACCTCAATGTCTTTCTGGTAGTGAGAGGCCCAGAACTGGACACAGCACTCGAGGTGTGACCTCACCAGTGCCCAGCACAGGGGGGCAATCACTGCCCTGGTCCTGCTGGCCACATTATTCCCGATACAGGCCAGGTGCCATTGGCTTCTTGGCCACGTGGGCACACACTCGCTCATGTTCAGCTGATTGCTGACCAGCATCCCCAGGTCCCTTTCCTCTGGGCTGCTTTCCAGCCAGTCTCACCAAGCCTGTAGCGCTGCATGAGGCTGTTGTGACCCAAGGGCAGGACCTGCCTCTTTGCCTTGAACCTCACACAATTGGCCTCAGCCATTGAGCCAGCATGTCCAGATCCCTCTGCAGAGCCTTCCTGCCCTCCAGCAGATCAACACTGCTGCCCAACTCGACGTCACCTGCTAACTGACTGAGGGTGTGCTTGATTCCCTCACCCAGATCATTAATATTACACAGGAGCAGGTTCATCACAGCCTTGGAGAAAGAGTTTGAAGAAAGAAAAAGCCTTTGATTTTTGTCATTGTTTTGGAGACACTTAAGAGGAAATATTTGGGGGAAATAGAACAGGGAAAAAGAGCCTTAAAGGACACACTGTAGTGAAACCACTGGCACATGACCAGGAATAATTACAGAATTCCATCCAATAACATTACATAGCGCTGTGAGGAACAGTGCTGAAGTATATAATCCTTATGGGTTCCTTCCAACTTGAGATAGTCTGTAATTCTATGATATGAATTATTTAAGATGAGCAATATGTACTGACTCACACTTGCCTTTGATATGCATCATATCCTGTTTCTGACAGTGCAGTCTAATGAACTAACACTCCAATTTTCAGCACTGAGGACTTCACAAATACAGGGCAACAGCTTCAGGCTCAAGTGTCTATAATTTTTTTAAAGGAGAAATGGAAATGAAACATTAAGCTGAAATACTACTGCCATATATAACATAGTAAGATTTCAGCTTTACTGCTGTTGTAGGCTCCAGTCACCATTTCTCAATCCTTTTGCTTTTCTTCAGTACTGTACCAGTGAGAAAGCTTGAGAAACAACAGATTCCTAAAATACCTCAACGACCTCAGAATGTACTCCTTTTAGAGATGCAGCTTCACGAGTGCTATGATTACAGTGACTTAGCAATACTGGAAAGCAAACCAACACATCAACTTTACCCAACCTCTCAAGAGCTATAATTATTTTACTTCAGATAGCAAACACAAGGGGGTGGTGGAGATTGCATCACACTTTTTCTTGCCATTCTGGGACACATCTAAGATCTTAAATGTCCTCCTCCACCCACCTCTTCCGACTCATGTACTTCCTCCTGTCATCCCTTTGTAATAACTCTATTCCTTCTTCATTCATCTTAGGGTAAATTCCAGGAAACTGGTGTCCACAGAAGCCACCTGCCTCCACAGTTTTTTCAGATGAACATCTACTCCCTGATAGCTCCCAGGGCTGCAGATGCAGTTACAGCCTTAAAGATTCCAACCTGCAGGGTATTAGCATAAGCCAGTAATAAAACATATCATTCAGAAACCACAGTCCAAGTCATACAGTGAAACTGAAATTCAGGCTTCCTTTAACAGCAGCTTCCCTGAAGCTTGATGACTGAAATTAAGAGGCAACACGCATTCATAAATTGCAGTAAATTATGGATTACTTACGTGGCTGGAAGTAAAATTAACAGTATATGGCCATAACAAATTAAAACACTCTAAAATATGCACTTTTACATGTCACTTATTAGGATTTTTTTTCCCTATCTATTCTCCTCCTAATACAGGAGAATGAGCTGGTAAAAAAAGGCTCATCTATTAGAAGCAGGCACCCCTCTCCTTTGCACAGGCCTTTGGGCTCTTCGGCAATATTTGACCCATAATATCCTTGTTCTCCTAGAATAAAATGTTTGTGTACAATAATTATTTCCAATAAACTTTCTTTTTTATCTTTAAAATATTTACTTCATCAATGTAAAATCTAAAATCCTTCAAAAGACAATTGCTTTAAGGAAGAGTTCCATCTTTCACTACAGATCATCATATTAAAATGGAGAAGTAGAACATGAGTGGTAAAGTAAAGGTCAGCAGATGGGAAATGCTCTTAGCAAAAAAGCACATTCAGAACAAATAGTTAAAAGCATGGATGCTTTTGCAAAATAGGAGGAATGATAGAGAAAACAACTTGTTCAGACAAAGCATTTCCAAGTTCCTTGAAAGATGTTTTTTACAATCACTATCAGTGTAGAAAATGCTGTTGGGATATCTGTAAGCTTTTACTTGTATTTTACATTTTGGCCGATTGACTCTCTGATAGTAAAGAAACATATTAAACCAACTGAAAACCGTTCCAAAAGCTTTTCATGATGCATGTGTGGGACTTTATCAGGCAGGTAACAGTAACCAACAATAATGGGGAATAGAAGCTGCTGGTCAGGCACATGTCTTCTTTTCTGAAAGAATTGTTTATAAATATCTGCACTTACAAACAATTCATGCTACAAATAAGCGTGAATAAATGCACATTTATTGAGAAGAGAAATCAAAAAGATTTAAAGTTAATCTGTATTTGATCAACTTTAAATTGTTTTGAAAACTGCACTAGTTTTTCCTATTAAGTAAATGTTATTTTTGTTGTGTATGAAGATTTGCTTTATGTTAGGTCAGTGGGCAACCTCTGCTACAAGCAGATTCTATTTGAGTGCAAGTCTTATCACAAGATTATTTTTAACAACTGTACACACACAGTACTAGATACAAATACTCTGTACTGCTATGCATAGAAGAAAAGCAGCATTAAACTAGAGCAGCCTTTTCTCAACTCTGCAGCAGGAGGCTGATGTCCTGCTACCACTGAATGGTGAGAGCTATGCTACTAAATGAGATACACTTGTCTTCAGTTCCGTGTAAAGAGTACAGAACCAGGGCTTTGAAACACACACTTAATTGTAGCCAGTTTAACAATTCATTAACCTTACAATCTACCACATTTCTGTCAGAATAATTAAAGACAACAATGAAGTATTTTCAGTGATAACATGGGGAATCTGTAAAGGATTTTTGAAAAAATTATCACAGAATCGTGGGCTATAAACCACAGGGGTTTGAAATAACACCATCTTTAGCATGTCACACTGTGCCTGGACATGATTTCATGACACCAACTAAGCTGATGAGTTTAGAATTTGCATGCAACATTAAAGTTTATTTCTAAATATTTTTAACTACAAAACACTGCCAAAGAAGGATATTAACAAATGTATACATTTAAGGAAACTAAGGGAGGAGAGGAAATATGTTTATTGTTTTTCTTCTGAGAACTTCTATTAAGAAATGACCGAACATTCCTGTTAATCCACTGAATTAGATATACAAACATCCACTGATTTGTTATCAAACTGTCTTCTGCATTTCAGAGAGACTTTATTGACTCCTCCCAAAAACAGAACTAAAATGGGTATTAAAGTTAGACCTTTCCTATGAGTGCCAAACGCACAGATCTGTTGGGGGAGGAAAAAAAAATCCACCCCAAACCATAAAAACCCCACGCTACTGTTGTGGTGCTTTCCAGAACTGAAAAGATGAAAGTACAGGTGAAGATCTAAATCACATGGTGCCACAGATCCTGTATCTGAAAGAGGTATTAAAGCCTTAGCACCAGGAAATAACATATGGAACAATCATGACCTCCACCACTGCAGGAATAAAGGAATATCTTGCTGCTGGTCTTTAGCTGCTGTGTTTCATGAGGTTAACAACTCTCTGGCCATTTGCCTTGAAGAAGGTTGCCCCATACAGCCCTGCTTACTTGATCATGCAAAGACTAAAGGTTTGAGTAACCTACACAAAAAAAATCAGAAATATATCTTTATAGAGACTCTTAGACCATGTGTCATTTTCCGTGAGTTACTATATGTGCATAACTAACTTAATACTCAGTTTGAGATGAAACATACAAAGTTGAAACTTTTCCTTTCATTTTTAATTTAAGAAACACAAAGCCCAGGAGGAATTTTAGATCTTCAGTTATCTTCCTCCACAATTCCAGCAATGTGGAACAGGTCTATTTTTCTTTCTCATTAGGTATCTAAGTGTCATAGCAATACTAAATTTTCCTCCAAATAACCATCTACACAATCCTCTTAGTTATTTGTTCAGAAAAGATGACACTAAAAAGCATACCCTTCTTCATTACAGCTTCTGCAGCAGTAAGTTATCACTCTAATACGAATAAAAAACTTCAAGCAAGAGATTTTCAGACATTCTGTGTTGGCTTAACTCCACTTTCCACTGATTTTTCAGGAAACAGACCTCTATTAAATTATAATCTTCAGTGAGATTGAGGAATACAAAATTATGATGTCCATGAGTAAGAGGATTAAAATAGTCTTCTGTAAATTGCAAACCAGTTTCTTGTACACTATGATTCAGTGATTCATTTTAATACTGGCTACAGCCAGTGACAGGCTTATGAATATTCATAATATTGAACATTGTTTGGGTGATTTCAGTGGAAAAAGGTACTGACAGAGAGAAGGGTAAAAACTTTTACTGAACTTGCTCCCAGAACTAAATTTTATAGTAGTATTGCTGAAAAGACTAAAATGTTATGGTTTGCTACAGGAATTCTGACCTGTTTGCAGGACTTTGCAGATATTGTCATAAGAGGAACAAACTGACCAAGTTTCTTTTCCTAGCCACCCATGAGAAAGGCTCAAAACAAGGGATGTCCTCCAGGAGTCAGGTTTACCCCGGTAGAACTTTCTCTCATTAATATTTTCATGTGAAAAGATTGTTGGGATTGTCCCAAGTGAATAATTGTCAATATCATGTCAAATAACTACACCAGCCAGAGCTGCTCCTACAAGGTAAAAATTGTGAGTTCCTTCTTGCTGCAGATGCTTTTGCTTTGCATTAAACCCCCTCACGCAATACCAGTTTTTTTATAGGAAAGGACAGACTGAATGGCACCAGCTTAGTCTTTTGCTCAACTGAGCTTGAAGGTGGATCTGAAAATACACTACCAGCACCAAATCCATTCAACCCAAGACTCATTCAACTTGAAGTAAGTCAAGTCACTGCACAGAGTCTAGTTCCAAAGAGATTAAAAAAAAAATCAAATCTTTAGGAGTTTTTCGAGTTAGCAGTGAGTTGCAATGTGTGTGTTAGCAGGCTTTTGGAAGTGTTTCTTGAAGATAAAATTTGAATAATCTATGTGGTTTAATTTAAATAATTTATGCATAAAGCACTGCAGAGTTATAATTGTAATTATAGTGTTCAACTCAGTAGCAACAAAGTGCATTTGAAGTTGGATTCTGATTGTACTGTATATCTTATGCCCTGAATTTCATTTTGTTTTGAACAAATCCTTTGGAGCACAAGGAGATAGCTCAGAGCTTCACAAAAGTTCCTGAGTGAAGTTTTAGAGAGTTTCTTTGCTACACATTTTTTATTATTATTTAAAGTCTGAAATCCAATCTTCTATGCTTCTGTGTCATGATGATAAAGCAAAGGTGGCTGAAAAGTGCCCCTGGTCAGAGAGGAAGGACTTTTCTACTTTTCTCATGAAGGAGCAGCTGTTCCTATCAATAATTTCCTGAAGCAATAGGCCTGGAGTGTAAACAATATTTTATACGGATGGCAGCAGAACAGATTATATTATTTCTGAAATTTTTGCACTTCACTGTGGAGAACGGATTAACCCTGTGTGACATAAATTCAAATCTTAGCTCCTTGAAAATAATGAAAGGGTTAAAGAATTGTAAAGAGAAAAAAAATTCTACAACAGAATAGTGTCACCTTAGTAACTTTGTTCAGAGACAGAGGGAATGCTGTGGCATTAGGAGCACTTCAGAAATTGCATATTGAAGCCTGAACAGACAAAAGGTTTGTTGCCACCACCCAATTAATACCATTTTCTGAACTTGTAACACATGCCCAGAAACAGATAAGAGGAAAATCCTGAATACAGCCATTCAGGATGTTGGACAAGTATGAGGGGAATGGGCAACTGATACTTGTGTGCTTTTCCTAATTAAAGATGTACTGCCAGCATCTGAGACCGAAGGACCATTGTTAAAATCTAGTTGGGCATACCTGGTATTTGCAGTAAGAACTAAATGGGTAAGTAATGCTCAATTTCAAACACTAACAATGAACTCAAAGGTCACCAGATTTCAAGTCCCTGGAGCAATACTCCCAGGGGCCAAGCAGCAGGCAAGAGAGAACACTTGTGGATTCCACTGCTCGTGAGCAGGTTCTGCAAGAAGCGCACGTCTTCAGACAGGCTCCAGGCAGAAACAGTGGGCTCCGAATGTTGAATAAACAACAGTCAGATTTTCACGAGTGAATGTTGAATGAGCCCCTCAATGTCAGGAAGAGGTCAAAGTTTATACTTTCATTTCATTTCACAGAGAATGTGCTGCTCCACACCATCCTGCTACTTGAAAAGGGAGCTAATGACATAATTGGGAGGTAATGACATAATCACTAGCTTAACCTCTTTGCCAGTTCTGTATTTAGCTCTTTCTACTTTGTCCAGTACTATGTGTGAGGATGGATGATCACACTCATCCCTTACCCACCCACACCTGTAAATGCAAGGTCACTATACCTTTCCAAAATATGGATTAATGAGTAGTCTCTAAGATCTTGTATCTTCAGAAGATTTCATGTGAAAGAGGTAAGCTGAATTACCAAGGGAAAATGCTTATGAGAAAAGGAAGCAGCTACATTTATTAGAGCCTCCTAACAAGCAATTTGAAAGTGTTAGAACTAGTTAAACCAGATAGCTCCAGAAGCTTAATATTTCAGATGAAGCATTAGAGGTTCACAGATCTTTCAAGACAGGAAAACAAGGTAAGTGCAAGTTTCTTCTACACAGCTATCCTAATATGCTTCCAGCATGCATTAATGAAGCTGTCATTCCAGCTAACCCCTAAGTTTCTAATCAGAAACTAAAAACCCCCTTGATTTTATCTTCTCTTCAACACCTACACATTACTGTAATTTTGTTTTACAACTGGAAGACAATCTATTTTCTGCATTAAATGAGTTCTTGCAACATTAAGTCTGAATCTGAGCTGATAGGACTTTTCTTCTCTTTTATTTTGAGCAACAGTATTTCCCTGGCATGGTGTAGGAAAGGCATTTTAGTTATCTGGAACAGACCAACCCCCCCCAAACCTCAATCACCAATCAAAAGCCTGAAACAATGCTGAGATCAAAGGCCTTAAGGGTCACATCAACATGCCCTTAATATACCTCCAGGGATGGTGACTCCACCACTTCCCTGGGCAGCCTGTTCTCCCCTAGGACAGCTTGAGGCCATTTCTTGCCATCCAGTCACTCATTGCCAAGGAGAAGACAGCAACACCTACTTTGCTACAATCTCTTCCAGGTTGGTTTAGAGAGTACTATGGTCCTCCCTGAACCTCCTTTTTTCCAGGATAAACTCCCTCAGCCACTTCTCCTAAGAGGAGGAGTGCCCCAGACCCTTCACCAGCTTCATTGCCCTCCTTTGGACACACTCCAGTACCTCAATGTCTTGTAGTGAGGGGCCCAAAAGTACACAGTAATTTGAAGTGTGTCCTCATGATCACTGCTCTAGTCCTGCTGGCCACATTCTCTGTGGTACAAGCCAGGATGCTGCTGGCCTCCTTGGCTACCTGGGCACACTGCTGGCTCATAGTCAGCCAGCTGTCAACCCACAGCTCCAGGCTGTCATGTTTAAGAAGAAAGTAGCTGCTAAATGCAGCCCATTATTCCAAAATTATTGTGAAGATGCAGATAATGAAACTGATAGACTCCTATTCTTAGAATTTAATAAATTGAAGGTGATAGATGCTGTGCTCTTGATCCAAGATAAGCAGCTTTATCAAAGCAGCCAGTTTGATAAACAAGCAATCTGCGAGGTGTTAAAAAAGGGATTAAGCAAGTGAAACCTTCAGAAGCCACGCTTTGCTTCCTTAGTGGTCAAAATTACAGCTGCCACAGGCTTTACAGCTTCAAGCTTCTCTCAAATCACTATGAACATACAACCATCAGATATTAACCAGTCATTTCAAAAAATACAGCTCGATTTAGAGATTAATTTTCATTAGGACTGCACCTACATGTTCAGTTCTGCTAAAGAAACCCAGCACCAGTCTGCAAACACTAGCAAGTTGTGCCACACTGAGAAATAAACACTGCCAGAGGGAAAAAGGTATAAAAAATCCTGCTGCTTCAAAACCTGCAGTCCTTAGTTTGGAGTTCCAATTGATTTCCATTGTGGTTTTTTTAGCAATAGTTCAAGATTAAGAGATAGTAATATCAGATTAGTGGGGGAAAAAAATTTGATTTTTTTTTAGATGCCACAGTTGAAATGCAAAATTTTACTTCTCTATTTCCCAGCATAGAAACAGTTAAGGTTTAGAATCTGAAGTCGAGGCAGAAGAAGTTAAAAACTGAGAGCAATTATATACGATTTTTTACCACTTTAACTCAATTGTTTTTTTAAACTTATTTAAATTTTAAATCTGCCTTAAATTCAGTGTCTGGCAAGTCCAAATCATTATTCCTGATTAAAAAAGCAAAATATTCCCTCTCAAGACATACACATCATAGATTGTTTGGGAAAAAAATACACATCATTAAAAAAATGTCCAAACCCCCAGTAACATGAAGTAAAGCCTGAGACAACCTGGCTACCTTCCCTGCAGAAAATCCAGGACCAAACTGTCCCACAGAAGAGCTTGCATGCAAGGAAAAGCATGCAAAATAAACCTCCAGAATGAGATGTGATGACAAACAAAACTATTCCAAACTCCATTCTGGTTTTTTTTTCACCACTCTGAAAACAATATTGCTGTTTCAGCGTGTGATGATGCAAGGATTCAGCGGTGACAGTGTCCCCCGACAATCCAAGTAGCCATGGCCATTCAGAAATTTTACCAGGCTTCTGTGAAAGTGCCTGAAACAACACTCATGCTGTAATAAAAGAAACCCCAACCAAACCAACCACCAGAAAACATACCAACCCCCCCTAGCTTTAACTGGCTGCAGTAGCCCTTGAATCAGTCAAAACAGGGCACAACTACACTGATAGATTGAAGTGTAAAGTTAGAAATAAATAAAATGAGGAGGGAGCATGTATACAGATTCATGCTGGCACATCAACTGCACAGGAGAGACTGTCTGAAGCTCAACTCACTCATCTGAATATTTCTATGCACCTGACCTACTGTATTACAAACACCCAAGCTGGGGCAGATGGGATACGATTAAAAATTGTATTAAAGAACCTGACAGCTGTGGACAGGCCATAAATTGAAGGGTTCAGGTTACCTGTAGCATGACTCTCAGAACAAAGACTTGTTTTTAACAGTACATACACTCTGTTCATCCCACAGCAGGCAGCTGTCCCTTATAACTGATATCTTAAGGTGCCACCGATTGATGTCAATTTCCCAGTCATTTTCCAGACTTTCCGGTTTAATGAGGTGAGCTGCACAATGGCAGTTTATTTACCTGCTGGCAAACCTTTGCTTTGAAGGGTCACCGCTCTTAATTATAGTGGCACCTGTGTACTGCTTTGCTTTTAGGCCTGTCAAAGTTTCCATTATAAACCTATTTCTGGATGTTTTTTCTGCAATACCCTTCCAAGTTCACTGTGGGTTGAAGCACGGCTTGCAAGGTCTCAGCAAGTATTTTTTCTAAGTAATCATGGTTCTCTTGTTCTATCCCAAATAACTCAGGAATAACTCTACTGCTTCTTTGTGGGAAGGTTATACCTATTTTTCCTAAGGAAATAAACAATTTACAGGTAGGAAGACCTTAAACAGAAAGGGTAATCATATTAGAAAGTATATTAATCTTAAAAGAAATATTAGTCTGTACCCCAAAACCACAGAGCTTGATAATTTGCCATCTTAAATTCATTGCATAAGTTGGAAGGAGTTGCTGTTCTGCCTTGGCTCACCATCATTGCTATATGACATTGACTTTTTATTTTCTTCTTCACCTATCTTGCCTTTTATCACAGGCCTTTCGGCATTCTCTTTATCACAAAGTCAGGAGACACCACTCTTGTTGAAGAGAGGCTACACTAAAGCATGTAGGTTACCTGCTTTATGTTTCAGATTATACATAACACTGCAGACATGAGAATGGAAGGCAGCCTCTACATATTCTCTCACCTGGAGCAGGAGAAAAAAGGACCCAAAGAGAAAAAACACCAGAGCTATTCACTTCTGTTCAATCATGGTAACATACACCAAGACTAGACCAGAGTGTCACAAGGACAGTGACGGGACTGATCAAATGGTCCAAGAAGGAGAAACCCATCAGAGAAACAATGAACACCATCAGTGATAAGCAATCAGACACTGGGAAGAGGCTGATGTATACAGTGCTACCTGTGGCGGAGAAACAAGTGACATGTGAAAGGTACTCACTATTTTTTTTGGTGGGAACATAAACTAGGTTTCAAGCCTCACAGCTGCAAGGGTCACAGCTGCACTTGTCCATGACACACTGGAATCTTGCAGGACAAGAAGCAGTGAGACCACAAGCCCAACTTGTTGCACAGTCACAGGCCATTTACACATCAGGTTCATGAACCCTTACCAATTCTCACCATAATGAGCTCAGGTTGTTGAGCTACCTATCTGAGATATCAGCCTACGAGCCTCTGATGTACATTGAAGCTCTTAAGGTAATGCAAGACCAAACAGTAAGTCCATGGAAGAAATTAGTGGTTTGCAATGGAGTTCAGAGTTTCTGCTTTGGCATATAGGACGGTACCTGCCATGACAAGAGATGCTTGCACGGAGAGTTCCTGCAGCCAGAGAAATTGCAGTGCGCATGTACACAGCAAAAGTGGGAAGGGAAGAAAGTGTTTGTGTTAGCATTGATAGTTACAGCTGGGACAGCCTGCTTTCCTTCCAGTGTTACATGTTTCTGAAATGCAGAAGTATTTCTGTATTTTCTAATCTACTTCTACTCATGCACTTTCAAATGCCTAATAATTCTCCATTTTGATGACAGATAAAGGCAGCAAAAAGGACCAGGTTGTGAAAGACACTGTGTATTCCTTAACACAGCTACACAAAACCTTTTGCATTAGCTGTGACCCTGTTTGACAGAGTTATCCCCTAGCTAGGAACAGAAATATTCCATCTTCAAAGTGTCCATCCTCTCCTGTATTCTTTTTGCTATGATCGTCTGAGTGACAGAATCTTGCTTTTGATCCCAAATGGATAATTCGATAAATCATTCCCATTCAAGTAAGTGGAGCTACAACAGCAGATTTAGAATAACAGTGACAGATAGAATTTCTGGTCTTTGATTGCCAAAGACATTCACATTAATTCGTCTTCTCATAAAGGAAGAGGTTATTGTCTTCTGATATGTAAACAGAGTTAAACTTCTGTTCTGCCCAGACCCCAAAAACTCCATGACTTGAGAAGTGACTTAATAATTAATATAACTATAAATTAAGCAGAAATCTAATTAATTCTTGGACAGGTATTAGTTCCTCTTGGGCATTAGGAACCTGTTTTTCTTGTTTGAATACTAAATGTCTAAGTAAGAAAGAAATAAAACCCTTTTTGATTTACTGAAAATCCCTCAACCTCCAAAAACCCTACAGAAATAATCATCTAGACGCATTACTTTTAGCTGCCCATCACAAATCATTCGCGAGTCTGAATGCCCTTCATGATGCCTGTTTAGGTGGGTAGTTTTGCTTGGGTTTTGTGGGATTTGTTTCGTGTGTGGTGGGTCTCTTTTAGTTTGAGTTGCGGGGTGTTTTTTTGTTTGGGTGGGTTTTTTTATTTGTTTCATTTTTTAAATTTCTCTGCATGCACACAGGAACTTACACATTGCAATCATGAATTGAGTGTGGATTTGTACATAAGTGAACCAATTTCACACAACCACAAAGATCTGACCGTGTAAAGAAGACAGGAAGTTCTTACAGCTCCGATTAAAAAAACATGCACAAATGTGTGGATGCATGTAAGGAGACAAAATGTCTTCCATGCCTAAGGTGCAACCACTTTTTCACTTTCAGTAGAGCACGAAAATTAACAAAATTAACAAAAAGGATTTTTTCCATATTCAAAATGCCACAGAAACTATTTAACACACAGAAATTTTTTTGGGCAACAGAATATCCTCTCATCAAAAGTGACACTGAAATTAACAGAGGATAAACAGCTTTATGATCTCCTCATTTTAGATTTGCAACCAAGAAGAAGAAAAACTATCTTCCCTTGATCTGAATTTAGCTTTGCAGTCCCCTGTTACTTCATCTCATCTCGAGGGTGAGATGGGAAATGATTAATAGCAAATCTGAAATCTAGATAGGAAAAGTGGCCAAAAATAAAAAACCCCAAATACCCTAAAGGACTGATAAACTGCAATAAATTCGCTTTGCTCTTAACTTTGAGGTGCTGCAATGCAGAATTTCCAAGTGTGACAGGATAATGAAAAAGTTATATGACACCCACTATCATACTTTTTACTACTTCAGGTAAAAAACACTCCTTTCTTTTTCCCCTAGCACTGCCTGAGATACAAGGTGATTGTCTTTAATTTGATGCCACTATCATCAAGCTTTCAACAGTCATGATAGGCTCAGTGGCTCTCTCTTTGCCCCATATCTCTTCAGAAATTACTGTAGCACCATAAACTATAAATCACCTTTAAAGGTGACCTCCAAAAGCACCAAATGGGCTTATTTCCTTTTGTTACCAATTAAGAGGTAAAGAGAAAAATCAGAGATTCTGAGTTGGATATTCTGGTTAATATTTGGTATTTTTTTTCAGTATTTGGTTGTTTTGGCTGTTAAATTTATTTTCCACCAACTTTATCTTCCCTAGTTTTCCCACGTAATTCCCATAAGTTTTTTTCCTAACTTTCTACGCCAAATTTAATTGCATTAAAATAGCAAGTGGGTTGCAGTAAATAAGTCAGATTTCTGGGCACAATTAGGAGTATGTATGCAAACATGAGACACAAACCTAATCAGATCCTCATCCTCCCCCCCTCCTCTTTGCATTTTAGGGCTAGAAGAAGAACTAATCACCACTGAGAACAAGTGCCAACTATTTTCTTCACTGAAGATATCTCCAGATGAGACCAGGGACACCTCATACTGACATAATGAGATGATTGCTCTCAGCTGTCCAAGAGCAGGATTATACACATTAGGTTCTCTGTTACTGATATTCAGGGCTTGCTGTATTCAGGTGAGCTGATACCAGTCAGGTGTGGGAGAAAAAAGGGTTCTGAACTGCACTGACTGAGATTTCTTCCAGCGCTCTATGGAAGAAGGAAGAATGAACAAAGACCATGTCAAAGCCTCTGGCTGCTGGAGACAATGGATACAGCATTTTTCACATCCACAGGCATCACAGCCTTCAAACCTGGCACTGATAGATAAACGCAAAATTTGCAGTACTCTCAGTGGAGAGTAGGAGGAGAGTGAACTCTCTCAGGTCCCCAGCAGGACAGAAGGCACCCTTACTTTCTCCATATGTCACATCCTACTATGTCTCTATTTGAGCACATAGTTACCAGAAAACTCTGTGATTGTTATAAATTTTAGCCTGTCTACTTACAATCTATACTTGCATGTTTTTAGTATTGTATGTGCTTCAGCAACAATGCCCTTTTTGAAAGCCATCTGAATGATATCCAGTGGTTAAAAATAACCTTTAATCTTTCTGCCAGGAGCTATATTTCATTTTAACAATTCGGAATTATAATATATCAATTAATAAATTAACCTACAGAGTACTTTTACTGATTTATGTATTCAACTGATTTTTTACATAAATTGCATGAGAAACAGCTGATACTGATTATTTCTTTGAGAAATACGTGAACCATAACAACAGCCAACTTCCTAATAATGCTGAGAAACACCAGGCAAGTACATTTAGAAAAAAGCAGTGTCTGTTCTGCATGCATTTTTTCTTCTATTTAAACTATTACTATTTCATTAATTTACAAATCTCTTAATGAGGAAGAAAGTGATTACAAAGCCTTATCACTGACTGCACTACATCAAAAATTTTTTGTGGTAAAAAACTTAATACTTTGTTGGTAATTAACACAAATTTGTTAGTGTTGCATGTACGTATGATCAATACTTGGTTTACATTTATTACAATACCAGTTGATACCCTGGGTGCTATTTTTCTGATGTTGTCACATATCCCTTTAATGCCAGGGTTAACTGTAATATCTACCTGCTTGTAGATACTTGTACCTACTTGTGCTATAAAACAGATGTTGAAGATTCCAGAAAGTAAACCAGAAAAACAGGATAAGCTTCTTAATTCTTTTATCTTATAGTAAAGCAAAGAAATTATTATATCTTGAGAATGAAGGTTTCATGTTACCTTTCACTACACCTTTAAGAGCAGTGTCATTTTAAAAATACTTTTTTTCCATATGCTTTGCAATATGATCAAATACCATAAGGAATTGACTGCAGTTTTCCTATTGACTTCAAAGTTGAGTCAAGTCTCATCATTATTTATAATGGGGATGTCTTGAATCCTTCATTTTGGGGACATTAATATGTACAAGTAGAAACAGAAATATTAGCAAAATAGAGTCATTTTAGAGTTTTTACAATTCAAGGAATTGGAGCCAAGTATAATCTCCACTGTCACCTCTACCACAGTGTTTCCAAAAAAAACCTTAACAAAGTAACAGCATGAGGTAGTCCCTTGCTCAGGCTCTGTAGGAATTGCACCAACATTGAATTGTTCCCACTTTTTTTGTTTCCTCTAAAAGAAATTGCATTTCACCATCACCATTTCAAGTGCATTTACAACAAGTAAACTGAGTCTTGGGAGCGTCTGAAGAGCCTTGCTGTCCTTTGGAGCTATATTTGTAGCATGCTTGCTATCAGTTATGCTTTCCAGGGAAAAAACCAAACAAGACACAGGGCACTCACCAGCTGCAGCAGGTGCCACCAGCGCTCTCCCTTTTTCCTGCTGGGCTCCTGTCATTGGAGGTGCAGATGCTTCAATCAGCTGGGACAGGGACCCAGGCCAGCCTGGCAGCTCCTTCTGAAAATGCTGTTTCCCCTCAGCCTACCACTCTGCTGCCTTTTTTGCACCTTTTCTGGAGGATTTTTTTCCCACCTAGACCTCGGCTCCCCTTTCCTTACAGGCCCCTCACGCCCTCACTCCGAGGTGAGGGGGCTTGCACAGCCCAGCAACTGCACTTGTTCCTCTGGTCTGGCCCCAGCACAGGAGGGGGCCCCGCTCTCCTTGCTGCTCCAGGGGCTCCCCAAAAATCACACAGAAGGTTACTCAGCCCTGCTTGCTGATGGTTTAACGCTGCCCCCCAAAAACACCGCCCTGCTCACTGCGACCGCCCAGCTGAGGGGCTGGTGCCAAGCAGATCTAACAGCCCTCGGCAGGAGCTGCCCACTGCCCTGCCCACCTGCACTGCTTTACCTGAGCACACACCTCAGCAGGAAACTCCACCACACAGAGGTAACACAGCCCACACCACACAACACCAAAAGGGACATTTCCACAGCACTGGGGCACCCCTACTGCCCTTTCCTACACAGGAACACTGCCCAAAAGAGTGGCTCCCTGCCCCTCCTGAAATAACCACCCCACCCCTTCTGCCCCCTCCCAGCACCTTCTCCTCACTCAGCAGCCTCAGCTGTGCTGGGAGCCTCAGCCAGGCAGCTCCCAGGGACTGGCATCTCCGGTGCAGCCAGAGGCGCCTTCCTAACCTAAATGATAAGGGCCCAGGAGGAGGAAATTAATGTAATGATCAAAGGCGTTTCCACAGGCTGGGATTCTTTCATCTGGCCCATTACGGTGTGAATGATGACAGGGGCTCTCTCTGTAGACTAAGAAGGGGCTTACTCCATTTTGGCAGGGGGGTATCAGAGCTCCCTGACCTGCACATGATGAGGGTTGCTTGTAGTGTTGATAACTGGCCTTCTCATGGCTGGAGAAGATATGGATGGAGAAAAGGACTAAAACCCACATCAGACACTAGTGTTTGCCTGAGGAGATGTGCTGTCACTCCCTGGCAGGCCTCCCTGCACATCACAAATCTGGGCTAATTTCAAGCATCTGACAGAGGGAGAAACCTAAAAAAGCACTGAGTTCCCACAAGCATCATCAGAGTTGGAGCATTTTTTCACCTTTTGGCATAGAGCAGCATGTTTATAACATAAACTAGCTATTGCATGTTGAGTGACATGCAGAGAGGACATATGCAGGGAAAGAAGCAGAGCATCATCGCTGTCACTGTGGGAGGTCTTAGGGACAAAGCCCCCGTCTTCACCTCAAACCAGAGGTAGTAATTTAACAGGAGAAAGAACTTGTTCACTTATTCAGAATTTAAAAAAAAAAACTTTTTCAACTTTTTCATCTTGAAAATAAAATCGTAGGGAGTTGGTGTGTTTGTGTGAAAAGGTACTGTCACAGAAGCAGGATGCCTTACAGCATGGAAGTGAGGATGTTTCTGTCTCCCTGGGTGCTTGGCAGCTTTCTGGAAGGAGATTCAAAATGTCTGTGAGACAGACACTCTGTCAAGTCTGTTCTAACAGGGAGAGGGCCAAAACCTACAGTTCGTTTACAGGGTGCCCTTGGCGAAAAATATTTGCCTTGAAGATTTAGGGTAAGTACCGGGGCTCTGGTTAGCAGGGCCTGAATATTTTGCTGACTCATAGTATATATAATGAAAGCTTAATAAAATGCAATAAATCTAGTTCACGAAGTCTCTTGATACTGTGTTGTAATTTAGTCCACCAACAGCCTTTATTTAAAGCTGGATTCCATGAGCCTGTTATAATGAGCTGAAAAGTGCACAGATAAGCAGTTATTTCTGAAAATGTGGCTCCCTATTGATATATATTTTCCACAGCCTGTATATCTTAATTGAATTGAAATGAGCATGGGACCCTAGGGTTTTTTAGGCCTAGTGAGGCATTAAATACTCCAAAAGCACAATAAAAATGAAAAAAACCTCTACTTCTCCAAACTATTGAATCTTATTGCTTCAGCTCTGGGCACAGCACTCGTACTACCCGGGAAAAACACACAGAAGCATTGCTTACAGCCCTTCATCGTCTATATCTGTAGCCTTCATACCTTCATAATCTTACTTATCTCCTGCCCTTTTGATGCATCCATCTTTCAAAGTACTCCTATCTCATCTTCAAGCTGCCTTACACGTGCTCATATTTTTTCTGTCTTTTCTTTTTGAAGCCTCTCACTCCAGGAGTACTCCTGCATTGATTAGAAAAAACCCACAGTTTTGGCAATAGTGACAAACCATTGCCCCCTGTATTCAGATGGGGTTCTATTTAACTTATTTCTAAGGAAGTCTGTCTCTACTGGAGTTGAATTAAGATCATGTAGACACATCCAGTAAAATTTTTGAATAATCTGTGTTATGTACATTGCTGCATATATCAGTATGGAAACCAACAGTAGCTGCTCTGTGTATTAAATACTCAACAAATTGAAGCTGATGTAGAAGAATCATCTAACCCAAAGTAAACAGCAGGAGTGAAACTCCTTTTTCAAAGTGAATCTTTTAAAAACTTAATAGCTGTTAATTTTAAAAACTGTTCTTATTTATGATCATGCTCCCTGCCTACCATATACCACAGCAACCCTGAATGCTCTAAACAAGTCACTGATCAACTTATTTTTGAATGAAATTTGGAGACATCAAAGGGTAAGGCACTTAAAAGAAAGATCTGAGGTCTTGGATGCTTACCCAAATTGAGCTGAGTCTCTGAATATTTTTGCTTGGCAATCACTCTTGGATGATACAATTTACATTGTCACAGAGGCAGTATTATTGATCACCTTCCACCACCATGACTGTTACAGTGTCAATCAAAAACAAGCAGCTTGCTAACATTCAGACACCAGCTGTACAAATGTTCTCTTTTTGGGGCTCATTAGTTTGCTCCTGCTGGCATCTTTTCAGCCAAAAAAAAAAGCCCTTGTGTTTTCATTCAGTACAAACAAAATGGTATGAAAATATTTTGCATAAACTTGAATTCCAATTAACCAAAGATGGTCTTTCTTAAAAAATAATCAAAAGAACTCATTTAGACATTAGAACTACAAGTGACACACTGTTAGTATGTATGGTTTTTATTCTCTATTTTGATATCTGAAACAAAGTTCATTGATAGTGGGTGAAAATGCTCAGACTATGGAATAGACTTGAAATCAAAGACCAAACGATTTCATTATAACAGAAGGAGTTGTTGCCCACAAATTAGGTTATGTTAATTCAAATACCAAGCAGAATACTTTGATGGATTGAAGCGTAGAACTGGACAAAGAAAAGAAGGTCTACAACTGTTATGAATTGCTAAATTCATTTAATCTGTAAGGAGAAAAATATTGATTTCATTTATCTCATTCAGTTGGTGCTATGACTGAAGAATAACTCAAATACAGTGGCACCAGCCGCACAGATGATGGTACTGTAGCAGAGGATGGCAAGAAAAGGTGATTCAAGAGTGATAAACAATTTCATCAGAAGAGTTCAAACCCCGTCTGTCTTTAAGAGGAGGCAAAGCGCAATCTGTGAATTCTACTGCTCCTTAAATTTATGATAACCTCTGTAATGTCTGCGGGTTTTAAGCTATGGTTGATTTTTCACATGCTTACGCATAACTAGAAGACACAGACCAAAACAGTGATAACATGGGATGTTGATCTGCTGGTATAAATCAGGAGAAACTATATAAATCAAAAGAGTTAACAAAGTTGTAAGTAAGTGATGAATTGAATAATAGGTAAAGAAATTGTTTACATAGTTCAGCAATATGGACTTGATTCAATATCATATTGAAGTAAATGTAGATATTTCTGAATGGCATCAGTAAATTTTGGATTAAGGTTCTATACCATATATTTTTATTTTGCTTTAAGAATGTTTTGTACTTTTTGAATTTGAGGTTTTGAGAAGTGGTTTTTTTTCTGACCTTTCTTAAAGTAAAATATTATCTTATTTTTTCCACCCAAGGACTCAGTGTGTGACAGCTTAAGCACATGAACAGCCACCTCGTAGTTAATGAGATGATCTCTGTGCTAAAGCTCAACATTTCTTTGAATTGTCAAAATCACTTGAAATAAAAAGGCAGATATCACCACGAATGACAAGAAATTAATTCCAGTGTTCATCACACTTGATACAATTCTAAATAGTTACGGTTCAAATACACTAAAAAATCTGATCCCATCAACATATCCTGCTGAAGCTGAAATGTCTTACTTTGATTGTCTCAGCTTCATTTCAGTTAAGGATATTGCAAGAAAGCCAAGACACAATAAATTTCTTATAATCATAGGGGCTTTATTTCACACCCTATTTACATATTAGGTCTCTGAAGTAAAACATTAGAGATTATTTTATATAGTCTTATTTTGCTACAAGGGCAACCAATCCCGTTTACCAGAATATGAATAAGTACAAATGTAAAAGAAGCAGCATTGACTACACAATGTCTTTGCTCACGGTTGCCAAACAAACAGGCATGGCAAGGAATAAAGCAGACAATAATCCTTTAAGGAAATCCTGAACACATTAAAATCTATCTGAAATCTGAATGTTTTTCTCTTTCTTGTCTGTTTTGAAACAGTCTCTTAAAAGTACAGTTCCAGGGGTTTGTATTAGAATCAGCATTTTCAATGAGTAAATATGAGGTAAATGTGTGAATTCAAACAAAGTATGAGGGATTTAGTCTCTGTTGTGTTAATAGGATTGAAACGAATCAATCTGTAAAGCCTGATGGGAGCATCAGGCTCTCTACAGAAACACGTACTTACCTTAAAACATTTGCTTACATTCAAGTCCAATGTGTTGTTTCTTTTCTTGTCACCAGTAACAAAAACCTTTCACACACTTTCTATCTCTTTGTGGATTTATATTGTGTTCTTACATATTTTTACATTTCACGTTGCAAATTTTGTTTATGTAGTAGCGAATCTCAGGCGAAGTCCTCTTGTCCAGTATACACACAGAAGGCAACACTTTTCTGGATTAATTTTCAGAGATTCAGAGTATCACAGAGCCTCAATGAAGTAAGATGTATTAGTCAGGCTAAGAAAGTAACAAGATTTGTGCCTAACCTGAGACATAAATTTAGTGTGAGACACCATTATGCCTTGTGCAATAGATTATTGGGGAAAGTCTTGCTGGGAGGATGGCTCCGTCTGTGGGATCCCATACCTTAAATCTCCTTTTCAAGCAGAAGTTCACACTGATATGTCTCAGAATCTAATCATGGTAGCAAGAGTCCTTTTGCTTTTTAAATGTATTTTTACTCAAAGCAGTGCTAATACCGAAGGAAGTGGCATCCAAAATACAGCAAAAGAAATATGAAAAGCATTGTGTTGTTTAAGGCGCAAAACGGAGATCTTACATTTAGAGTCTCAATATGTAAACTATCAACAAGTATTCTCTGACTTTTATAGTAGCAGCTAGGAAATAGTTTGGGTGCTCTTAATATTTATACTCTGCAGTATTTTGTATTTGTTATAAAACTTGNTGTAAACTATCAACAAGTATTCTCTGACTTTTATAGTAGCAGCTAGGAAATAGTTTGGGTGCTCTTAATATTTATACTCTGCAGTATTTTGTATTTGTTATAAAGTGACAAAACCCCAAATAAACCCTGATTTTGGTGCAAGTGTTTTACAGTTATTCCTGTATCATGAATCAACTTACAAGATAACCAGCTCAGCTTGATGTTGGAGCTGGAATCCTTATCACTGTAACTGACTCGGATATTAAATCTTACTTTAATATTTGTAAAAATGCAAAGTAATTTAAAAAATTATCTTTAAAAAATAAAATATACAGAGCATAGGAAGAATGAGAGAACAAAAAAATAGAGAGAAGAATGAACAGGAGGAAGAGCCAAAGTTAAGGCAAAGTGGCTTACTCGTATATTCTGCCAAAAGCCAGAAAAGCAGTTTCCATGCAAAGTTCTGTTTTCCTGATATTCAGAGCTGTGGCCTAAGTCAAACCAGCATGATGGCTGTGCAAACTCCACTTTAAAACCTGGTATTTCACATGTTCACTTGGCATTTGAGCTCCATGGTTCCTCTTGCACCAAGCAGTTTTCTCTGGAATGATAGAAGTCCCATAAAGGTCAATCCTTATCTTCCTAAGTGTCATTAGATCAGATCTAAAATCTATAAGTTAAAGCTGACAAAGTTAGCAAAACCAAAATGCCATTTACTGCCCTCTTTGTTGACAACACCTCAAGAAAGTGTGAAGAGAGTTAATACGTGCCTGAAGGATCCTGATTATGCTCGTGGTAAAATCTTTCTTCTCCTTCCCCCCAAAGTATCTTTACCCCTCGGAATGTGAAGAATAACGGAAGACAAAAAGAGCCCAAGGGCATTCTTATATTCCAAATATTTTATTAGGTGCCATCATTTGATTAGTCTCTCAATTTATGGAAAGAACCAAAGCCATTCATAGCTTTCAATTGCATTTTAATCCTGTGTTTTAAAGCACAACTGTAGCTTGCTGTCTGTGTTTTTCATGACACTGAAGTCTGTACTTGCTTGTAGTTAATTTTCAGCTTGGCTGACTGACTTTTGATGTTCCTGCTGAAAGTGACTGTGGTGCTGCATCCTTCTGGGAGATCGACTATAGTGACTGTTTATTTCATCTCTATTATCTCACCATTCTGCATATATTATCTCATAGATATCTGCAGCACTTCTGTTACAGTTTACTGAACTGCTTATCCTGGAAAAGGCAAAGTCACTGGGAGAAAGTGCTTAGACAATGCATGTTAATTCAACAATGAGAGTCCCTGACTAATGCAGCAGGACTGAGTTCTTATGAACACTCTGCATTCTGAAGCCGAGTGACATTCAAGTGCTGATTAATTCATGAAAAAGGCCTCTGTTGCCTTGCTAAACAGGACCTGGGCAGTCAGCCTGCAGCTGCCATCCAGCTCAACTTGCCAGACTTTGGCAAAATATAGAGCTGGCTAAAGAAAGTTTCTCAAGCCTATTCAAGAGTAATTTCCTTTCCATCTGCCACTGTGGAACATGGTTTGGTTTACCCAGCCAGCAAATCTTGTCAGTTCGTGGAAAAATGATGCCTTTGTAGGCATCTTGAACTTGACCCAGGTTCTTCTGATGCCATTAGCAGCACATTTTCAGGAGCTTTTAGCCCAGCCACTTCCCTCAGAAGTGCCACTGTGCTATAGTTTTAGTGCTGTTAGTTGTCCAGTGTAGAAGGAAAAATCCAGTGTAGTTATGCATTGTGTTATAGTTATGTATTGGCTGTGATGCTAATCAAAGACTCTAGTTTGAGTTATAAAATTCACAGCCTCATAGGTTATCCAGTTTGCACAGAAGTGTGACTTCTCCATCAGTATCATCAGTTCCTTCTTATATCTTTGGTTTTGCTTTGCCTGCACACCCAAAGACCATGAAGTGGCTGTATCAGCTGTTCAGTCAGTCCTCTCATCTGAAAAGGTCAACACAATGGGAAACACAGTTTGCTCAGGAAGGCTGATCTAGTCTGAGCAAACAGGAAGTTTAGCATTAACTGATCCCTGAGCTGCTTCAATTAAAAGAAAAAGCAAACCCACAGAAATTCTCCTTTTAGTCCATCTATTTTTAATTTTTGCACTTTCCTATGATCAGGATAAGGAGAACTAAAATATATACGTTTTTAAAATACAGTCAAGTGAGAACTGACTGGAGAATTGTTTCTAACTACATCAGTGGATAAACGCCAGGGAAACAGAATTGGTGCATTAACCAAAGACTGACTACACAGGAGCAAATGGCCATGAATACATTTAGGAATACATTAAAAGAATGATTCTAATCTTCAGAGGGATCAGATGTGAGAACAGCTTTCTCATAAAGCTTTGTAATAAACCTAAGGTATTAAGCTTGATTGGTTTATGACCATGATTAATTACAATAGCTGAGACTGACTTGATATTTTAGGGGGCCCCTCCCAGAACTGAATCCTATATTGCCATATCCTTATGCTGAGGTCCCTGACAAAAAATTTCAAGCAAAAAAAAATTTCCAAGCAAAAAATTACATAGGAAGTCACATATGAAATCTAACATTTTAACTGTGTGTTGTTCTCCTTTGCAAACTCAAAAATGCAGATTCAAACCATATGTCTCTGTTGACATTTAACTATCTACTCTAGCAACAGAAATCAAGGCTAATTCTAGGTCTTTGTGGCACCAGACAACTTCTACCTTACACAATGGCCAACATGAGCTCTGCACTCTGTTCAATGGCATCTCCAAAACATCTTGCAATTAAATGAAAGATACCAAAGCTATGCATTTTAGGATTATAATCTCTGTGTTCCTGCAATAGAGATGCAGCAGGCTTTGAATTTAACACATCTAGGGTGGATTCCTGGGAGGAACAGCTCTATGTGTGTTCCTATAACTAGAAATTTAAACTCTTACAGGAAGATTCAGCACTAACAGATACATTAAAATTTTTTGTTAGGAATGTGAAGGATCTTGCAAAATTCATTGTACTCCCTCTCTTTATAGTATAATTAAGACTAAGTTAGTTGAGTGTTAAGTACTCACTCTTACTGGAGTCAATAGCCAATATGTTTGGAAGTCCCCCTAATTTCTTAAGCTATATTAGCTTAATGAAGCATAGGCCCCCCTAGTCTTTGCACTTACATGACAACCTGTGATTAATATTAATTAATGACACACCAGTGCACATTTGAAGTGAATGATGAAAATGATCATCCAACCATGAAAATGTGTTAAAGGAACACTCAAGCAAGGCATCAGAGAGGCAGAATCTAGATAAACATGCACCAAGTTTTGCTGTGGTAAGTTGAACAATAATTGTTTTCACACTGCAGGAGACCCCAAACAGATTTGACTGATTGCTTCTGCTTTCCCAGCTTGCTGTTGTTTCTTCCCATTTTGAAAGACACTTCCTCAGTGATGTACAGAGTGGAAGACAGAAGTGAGTAAGGGTGCCAGAAAGACGGGAAATGCAGATGGTCCCAGAAACAATCAGAAAAAAATATTCTACAGCTGTCCATAGATCAGAGGTTTAGAGAACCTTAGAAGTTTGGATTTTTTCAGCCATTCACTCCTTTCTCAAATTGATGATAAAGGAGTGGGAGAACAGATTTGACAATATTTGGTCAGGTGTGCAGTGTGATCCAGAAAGCATAACAGTATTTTAGGAAGAAGAATCCCTGTTCCTCCTCTGCCTTCTCTTTAGATAATCTGTTGTGCCTGTTCTTGTACTGTTGCTTTGAATTTTGTACATAGAAAAATAATAGATACTGTAATGGCACTTGGTACTTCAGTCAAACTTTTCAGATAAGGACCTTGAAGCATCCTTTGAAGCTGCTAATTCCAGGCATATTTCCAGCAGATGTGTCTACATGTGGACCAAGGTTCCTTTTGCATGGTTCTGTGTGTCTGAGAAATGTCATAGGTTCTATAACCACAGGGGAGAGATGAATCCTGATTTCGGTTACAGAGATTGACTTTTTACATATCAGCAAGTAATGGAGAGAATGGGCTGAAAATGGGAATGAATATGTACATTTTGACTGCACAGCCATGCAGACAGCAGTGGGAAGAAGCCATTGACAGCAGTAGTTATTTAGTTGGATAAATTGTCCCAAACCTGGGAAGTTCAGTAATGCTTTTTAATGGGGTTGCACAATAGCTATACAAGGAAAAAAAAAATTAAAAGATAGGCAAACCTTAAGGGCAAAAACATAGATAATTTGAAATCAATAACAAATTTCTCGGGATTTCACTTTGAAAAGATTGCAAATTGTTGGATAAAAAAGGGTAGATTAGGAAAATAAAATCCCTTACACTAAAATTTAACAGACTGCAGAATATTTAATGAGAAACCTTGAAAATGCTATTCCATGAGCTGATTAAAATTTTCTTCAACAAAGTGTTGTGAAAACATTGCTATGTATTGGATGAAATAATAAGACTTTTTCAACTTTAAACTTTTACTACGCTTCTGTAAAAAAAGACACAAAAATCAATACTTTCCAGTGGTTCAAAGAATTATTTCACTTTACATAGCTAGAAATGTGCCTTTTCACTTGACCATGTCCCTTTAAGACATTCTAATAAAGTATGTTCGGTATTTCCAAGTTTGAAAACTTGTAGTATCTTACTTCTATATTCAAATGATTTCACACTTTTTGGGCAAAATTAATCTCATTGTAATTTTCTATCTTAGCTGGTGGAGATCTGTGGTGTCTGCCTTTCTTTCTGGCTTTCTTGTAATACCTACCTCAAAGCACAAATTTATTTTTATTTAATGTGATAAGTATGCAAGGATTGAGACAGGAACCTTGCTTCTGTAGAAGTAATTCTTTTCTTATACACTGCAAATGAAGAATTATATGATCTTCTGCTTCTGGTGAATGGAAATTCAAAAGTAAACCTTTCAAAGCACTTAATTTTAAGTCAAATACGATTAAGCACCTCAAGTGTTTAACAGAATATGAGTGGCAATGTGGCTTCACCTGAAAGAAAACAGAAGGAACTGACATCTTTCTGCTGTGAAGATGGGCTGAGATCATAGGTGAAGCAGAAATTATCTCCATGCTTAATGGAGGCTTTACCTCAGCCTTAGCTGGGTTTATAAAACCCATTATTCACTGCAAATAACATTAACATGTCTGAATTAAAAGTGATTTTGCCAGCAGCAGGCGTTTAAATAGAAGTTTAGCATGATGGAAAATTCAGACACATTTTAAAGCAAATCATGTCTAAAAGCAGGGAGATGACTAGAAAATGTGATAAGATGCAGGTAGGGCTGTAGCATGCGAAGTTCATACAAGTTTGGGAGAGCTCTGCATAGCCATGATTTTTCCAGATGTAGAGGAAAGAAGTGCAGCAGGTCAGTAAAATGATCAGAGAGAAGGGGAACGGTTCACAATGGTAGATGCTGCCTGCTGTGGCCGTGTCCTACTCAGCCTTGTTAGCGCAGAGCTGAATCCAAGCGCCCAGAGCTTGTCTTGAAGCATCTCAGACCTCGGGATTGCCTTGGCTGAGCCAGAATGTGTCTGCATGGAAAGTGCCTGAAGGCTTCACTTGCACAGCCTGCTAAAATCACAGTGCAGGGACACGTGCGTGGTGTCTGTAAGCTATCGAGGGGAACTGCTTCTGGGAGTCTTAGCACAAGGGCTGATGTACACCTAAGCTGGGTGAGGAATGTGTTCTAAAAGGTGAAGTGTGGGCTCCAATACACACGTCCAGGAGAAACTGAGGGACAGACAGAGGGATGGCTTTTATGGCTGGATGTGATAGGCTTGGGGAAGGGGATGAGGATTACTTCTGTTCGTTTTCAGACTTTGTGACTGTGACAGCCAAGATTTTTCTGTTGAGGTCTCTTCTGACACTGATTTAAAAAGACTGTATACATGAAGAGTTAAGAAGAAAGGTTGGACAAATGACTTGGGTGTAATCCTGACTGCAGCAAACTCATTTCAACCTGCTGATTTGATGGGCTGGAATTTCACCTTGACTAAAGTGCAGAGATTTTCCTAAGTGTGTGTTTTGTCTGGCAACACAGAATGCCTGGTAGCAGGAACACACATTAAAATATCAAAGCCTTTATTTGCTCAGTGCCAGTTCAAGGTACATGCTGCAGTTCTAAGCAATTCATCATAACTTTCCTCTCCTAATATGAGACTGGCTTATTTTCTCCTGTAAAGAAGAACTAGTAGCATGCTTTCTAAAGATAGCTTCATGCTGCCCTAAGTTGCTTGTTCTAGCAATAAAATAGGCATTTTCTTAGCACAAAGGAAATGACTAATTAAAAATTAATTAACATATTGAATGCCTTGGATGTTTTTAAAGGAAGAAATACTTGAAAGGTAATGGCTTTTCCTCACAGTTTTTAGTTTTTCTCCTTTACAGTCAAGGAAGAGCACTTAGGTAAGCTCAGTTAAAAATAAAAAAATCTCTTTATTATGTTTCATATATAAGAGAAAAATTGTAGTGAGGGAAAGTAAAAGAAAAAACTGGAAGTATAAATGCCAATAAAACTTACAAGGCAATTTACTACAGTGTGAGGCCTGATTTCTACGTGGTTGGGTCCTTAGTTTTTATGCTCACCCATCCTGAATGACATGCAGAGCAGAGAAGTTTGCCTAAATCCAGGTTTCACTGGGATGGGCACAACTGAAAAGCTGGCAGGTGCCATCAGGACTAAGGATGGACTAAAGTAATGTTTTTGAACGCGTGTTAATTCACATATATTGGTGTTCCCTGGAGGACAACAAACTATTTTCTCAGACCAGAGGACTGAGGAGTGAGAAGAGATTTTCACCTCCACCTACAGTTGTTCTGAGGTTGCACAATTACAGCAGCATAATTTACATTCAAGAATATATTACAGACATTGATTTTTAATGTATTGCAAAACCAGCCACAAATATAAATATACTGAGCTTATGGGAGAAAAGCAACAAGTAGTTAAAAAGACCCTCAACATTTCTCCTCACCACCACAGGAAAACAAATTTTTCCTCCTGTTCTTCTAAGTCACTGCTATACTTAGCAGAGTTAAAGCAATTTCTCATCACCATTTAGTTAATTCTTCTACCAGATCTCCCAAATATACCTGTTAATTTATCTGAAAATGAGGTTCACATGCCATAGACTAACAGAGGCAAATATGGCCAGGTCTCTGATGCTGTCATGTGTCTCAAGATCAGTGTGGAAAGTCCATTACTGTGTCTTCAAAAGTAATTTCAAAATACAACAACAATGGCTAACAGATTCTTGTCTGTTACCTGTCTTAAAAGATAGGTAATTTCCTTGCCCTGTGCTCACTTATTTTCATACAGAATTAAGTATGGGGCAGAATTTTATTTGTTGAGTTACCAGCAGTAACTCAGACTCACTACTGACCTAAATTCTTCCTGCTCAGAATCACTGAAGTAGAAAATAATGAAGGCAGTGCTGTTTCTCAAATGCAAACTTTGAAATTACCAGAATGACTGCAAGTTCAAGGCCTCGAGATTTACTGTTCCATTTCTTATAATAAATTCTTATGTAGGGAATTTTACCTATTTGTTAGCTATTCCTGTACTGAACTAGATAGCCTAATATAATAGTTTCTCTCTCTTTTTTTTTCTTCTTTTCCCTAAAAGCCCTTGTTATTGAAAAGAGTGTGAATATCATTTATGGCGGAGGGACAATCCACAATTTTATGCCCAGCTATATATTTTTTATTTTCATGTCCATGTGGAATTTAGTGCTGGAACACAGCATTATGGAATAGCTGCAAAGATTTGAATGATGATTATGATGTCTTCTGTGTTGCTGTTTGAATGGAATCATTCGGCCAAAGTAAATATTTGGAACTTAAATGTCTTGGTCTTTTGCTGCTTTCTTTCCAAGGGTGGATATTTTTATGCCAGAAAGGATTCTTGTTCATGGTGTTTGGTAGCTTCCTAATGATGTATCATTTTGAGCAACATTTCTTTGAGAAACAACCAAACAACCTCATTAAAGCTGGTGTTGGCATCTGTCAGCACTCCCAACAATCAGCATGTCAGTAGTAGCAGTTTTCATCAGTGACATTTTTATTTGACTAGAATAAATTACTCCAGCTAACAGCAATTAAAGCTCTGTGTACAGCTTTGGTCATCTCAGCAGGAAGTCCCACCTAAGACAGAGATACCAATATAGCAACCTCCCAGTCCCCATTGCATGCTCAGGTAGGTGGGTAGGCAGCCACTTGTCTCATATACTGTCCCTGGATGCAAATTCATCTCAAATATCTTTCTTTTGCTGCTTCTCTTACTTCACTGTGTTTACTGCAGTTGGTCAACTACTGATTTCTGGCTGACATTAGGGATTTTTTTTTTATACACAGGGAGCTGTCTACCTGTCAAAGATTTCCTTTCAGTCCCCAGGGGTGAGAGGAGCTGAACAGCATGGCTGGAGAAAAGAAATTGCTCAGGACTGTTCCCCACTGTGCTGAATCCAGTACAGAAATACAAATGAGTGCAAATAGTGTAGCCAAAGACTGCCAGCACTGTGCTCTATGGAATGTCTCTAGACAGAAGCAGGAGGAGACTTGACATCCCTGGTATCCATAAAGGCCAGGAACAATCCATCCTGTCAAGTGTTCTTGCTGATTTAAGGTGTGCCACTGCAATGTTCTTTGGCCTTCATTTCGGAAGCAAACAATGCATGCTGAATCTTTAGCTTTACTTCCAGATATATCTGAAGAAAATGGAATTATTACATTTTTTCCTTACAACATTTTGGAGGACTGCATATCAAATAAAAGAACAACAGAGTTTCTCTTTGAAAAGGGTAATTCTGCATACCATAAGGATTAGTTTTGCACAGCCTTGTTTACGTGAAGGGTTTTTGTTCATCAGCAGCTGTAGCCTGTGCATGTTTGCTTTCCCAGTAGTGTTGCTGTCAGCTGCAATAAGATGATGGTTGAGTTTCCTTGCTCAGCTTCTGCCCTGTACTGGTGCTACTCAAACGTGGTGCAGCTCAAGGGAGGTCTGGGCCCCCTCGGGGCTCTGTGTGGAGAGCATCTGCGCGGCCACACTCTACAGCCAGCTCTGAAGAAAGGGGATGAAGGTGGAGGTTAGGCATTCCACTAATACGGCTTTTTGCTACCTCTGAAGTGTTCTGGTTCGTATGAAAATAGCTATTTTACATCAAGATAAATTTGGGAAATATAAAAGGGCCTGGGTGTGTTGCATAAAGTAGGTGGATTCATATACTGTAGGATATTCTACTAATAGAAGATGTCACTTGACTAATGTCATTTTGTATTATTCATATTGCATATTGAATTTTCACTCTTCATATTGCAATTTGTATTTGATCTCATTATGATACTCTCCTAGACTGCCATGCCACACTGGGGAGTTGTTAGGTTGAGTATTTGGTCTAGTTTTATTTTCTGGTTCCTGCTGTTCCCTTTAGAGGTGTCATTAACATGAGAATTTGATGTTCTGTATTTTCAATCATTTGTATATCTCAAAGGGCTCATTAGACCTTGTAATTTGAAAGTGTGTGTGTGAGCACACAGAGACTGACAGAGAGATATACAGGCATATATATTGTATATGAATGGTATCTGTTGGTATGTTTGAGGGGGGAAGTTAATGACTGAAGTCCTGTATGTAAAGCGAGAAACTTAAATATGTCATTGCTGTTTAGTTAATGTTGAAATAAGAAGGAGGTTATACCCTAATTCCTCTGCAAATCTAGCTACTCATGCTTAGATAAGTATTGGCTTGAATTAACTACAGATTCTTAGGCATGACTGAACTGCTCCTCTAAATGCAGGTGTGTGCGTATAATAGAAGTCAAAAGAATGTATAAACATTTCTGCTTCACAGTATGGCAGTATTACACAAGTCCTGTTCTAGGGTCCTACTGAATGCTAGGAAAGGTGCCCCTTGAAACAATGCAATTTATATTTTGAAGGCTGCCAAAATCAACACTGAGACTATAGTGTTCTTGTTGATGTTATCATTTTTTTAATATTCTTTCTGGGTAATAATTATTGGCTGTTCTGTTCACCTCTTGCCTTGGTAATACATAGAGCATTTTTGTTAAATTAGACATCTGTACAGTAGTATCTCTCTTGTATATTCTCTGTGTGCCTCAAACTTCTTTGGTCCCCATTGCAGGGCCAAAAGCTTAGACTAGCCTTTGCAGAAGGTAACCTGACTTCATTTAACTGGTCCTTGTGGCTCTTTGCGCAGTCTGGTAGATGCGTTGTTTGTCGTTTTGTTTCCTTGTCAAGAAAACTTCCTGAAAGCCTGATGTGAGCCTGAGTTCTAATTACACTGAAAAAGCAGCATTTTCATTCGAAGAAATTAATTTCATGGCAGATTATACATTTTTTTCCACTACAGGGCTTTCTTGTTATGATAAAAATGGCTCTTAAATGGTACAGATCCCCTGTGAACAACATGAGAAATCTCTAAGGAGTAATTCTGATATGAAAATAGACCATTAATTTCAGACACTTTGGAAGACTTAAGAAAGACACCCTCCAGCCAGGGATCTAATCAGTAACCCTCCAAATCTATGTGGTGCACGGTGGAAAGCATTATTCCTGTTTCTTGGATAAATAAAGTGGGAATTCTGGTGCACTGTGAACTTCTGCTAAGATCAGTTTTGGCCAAGCGGAAGTCACCTGCTCCAGGGAGTGCTGTTCTGCTGCCCTGCTTTCCTACTACAGGAAGAAAACAAGCAGATCAGATTCCATCTATTTTTTGATCTTTTGCCATTGCATTTAGTATAGAAATGAAATCACGCACCTGGGAAAGATTGTAACCAACACTGATTGCATTAGAAAAGAGACATTTTCCTCCATATCTGAAAATATATTTCCTGTGCAAGAAACTCTCTGGAACTCAAATGTAACCCCAGATTCATCCCTTGAAGTTCAATGTTAGCCATCCTACAGGTGTCTGTCCTCTCTGCTTGCTCTCTGCTGTAAAGCTGCATTTGTTCACTTGTGCCACAAAAGCAAAGGTATTTTCCTGTCCTTTGTAGACATCTTTCAATACTATTGGCATGAGCTGTCTTCCCCACATTGCCTCTGGGCTTTCGATGAGTGCTCTCCAGCAGCTTCAAAAGGCTGGATGTGGCTCCCCTGTTGAGGCAAAGCACAATGCTCAGGACAAGGAAATCAGGAAATGCGCAATGCTTGGAGATAGCTCAAGATCAAAATAGGATGGCTGTTGCTCTCTGCATGGGAATGTGAGCTCTGCAGCACATCTGATGGATGAGTGTTTGTCTCTCAGTATTGCCAGATGGGTATAAAGCTGGGCTCTCAGGATTTGGAGTGCTAAATTTGTCAAGATGGCATTGTGAGAATATTAGCTGCTAGCTGCTAAACTCTTTGTTCACCAAGAAGGCTGCTCTTGACACTTCCTGATAAGCTCTGTGAAATGTTTGTCATTTTTACTTGCCCCCCCCCTTTTTTTTTTTCAAAATTTCTAACTAGTGTTTATCTTACCCAGGATTTAAAACTACATTTGCTTTAAGCTATGTAAAAAAACATGTAAGTAAACAACATAAAAATCAACTCAGTGGTTTAAACCACATTTTCACTATTTAAAACTGTCTACATGTTTTCCCACTGCTGTTATACATTTTTGAATATATATGGTCTTTTAAGAAAAATTATATAAGTGTATTAATTTTTATTTCTAGTTCTTGAACATAAGACTTAGCAGTAAATTTCCATCAAAGTCAGGCAAATGCCCTCCCCTGTGCTGCTTATGCCAGGATGTACAGTACTATCAATTGGTTTATTACCTCTATTCTTTCTAAGCTTTTGATTGCAGTCATAAACCCCAAAAGGACTCATTAAGCTTTTTTCACTTTTATTTCCATGTGCTTGGAACACTCTTAAAGAAGAAGAGTTTTAACCTAAGTAAAACTATTCTGAACGTGTTTTAAAAATCAAACCAGGTCCTAGTTCAGCAGAAAGAATTTGTGGTCTTACAAGAAGTCCTTGGTTCTGCACACAAACTGTCATTAATTTTAGGCTCTCAGAATAAGGGATAAGGTTTAGCATTCCACAAACAAGCAAGGATACCTCTAATCTGAGAGTAGAGCTAAAGCTGGCCAGGTTTAAAGAGAAGTTTCTGATGTTAAGGTAGCTAGAAAGGTAAATTAACCCCCAAATTTAAATTAGATGCAGTGATGCACGATCTGGAGAAGTATTGTGACATATAATAATTTCTGCAGATTAGAATAATTCGCAGGAAAAAAGGAAAAAGCATTACCTTGCATGCATTTTGCAGGATGACAGGAGCCTGTCTGTGATGATCATGCTTCCTCTATGTCCCCCATTGCAGTATTTTGTTTTTGTTAAGGTTTTCTTTCTCACTAAACAATACATATTTGTCTGGGAAGTCAGCCAGCGTAAAGTGGAATAGCTCAATTGAAATGGACATTCATGCTAATTCACACCAGTTCAGGACTAGCCTCATGTTCCAGGGCTACACAGTCCTTTGAAAAATTACTGCAATTTTTTTTATAATAACAGAACACTGTCCTTTGGGCTATGGAAAACAACTCAAGCTTCAAACAACATTATGTTCAGTAAAAATATTTGGCATAGAGAGTATGGTGTTGATTTCCCCTACTGTAAAAGCAGACTTACTTCTACAACAGCTTAAATAAACTACTTGTTAACATCTACAGCTGTTAACTTACTCACTCATCCCATCACAACAGATCAGTGTCAGCTGGAGTGAAAATTGTGTTAAAGCAACTGCATTTAACAAGACAGAAAAAATTAGTTCTGGAAAGTTGAAACATTTAATTACATGCTGTTTCCCAGGAATGAACCACTTTCCTTGGCATGGCAGTCCAGTGAGTTTCCCCAGGCTCTGGGTGAGTGCGGAGACCTGGGAGATCTGCCTGGACACTGTTGTCGTAGCAGTAAGACAGGTTGAGAAATAACTTGATGCTGGCTGTGAATGGCCTGTCTGAAGAGGTGTGCAGCCACCCTCATCTCAGAGGGGCACTGGAATCGAAGCCTTGTGATAGGAGCTTTATTGGTGTGCTGTGTTTTAATGGGTGTGAAATGGCCAGGACCGGATCACAATGAGGAAATGACTATTTGGTGATAATGCCAGTGTAGTGCAGTGCATTTTTAAACTCAAATATAGTTAACTGCCCAAACTATTCACCTTAATGGGATGCAAAAAAAAAAGACAGCATTCTCTTATGCTGATTCAATATTGTTGTTTTTTTGAGGGGATCCACACATATGAACACTGTTCCAAATATCATGAACACTGTTCCACATAAAATATGTGGTTCTACTGTATTTAACTAGAAACAGTTTCCAGGCTGCCCTATTAAAAACAGAAAAAAAAGCAAACGCGACTTGAATTCTGTCAGTGCAAACTAAAAATATGTTAAGAAAAAATCTGATGTTGGTAATGGCCTAATATAACAAGGTTATAAATAAATTGCTCACTGTTCTCATGTATTTTTAGTAAACGGATTTGGGAATAGCACAACAAATCCCCAATGCCCAATTAAAGTCTCTTAACTAATTTAACAAATGCATTGTAAATGGGTAGCTGGAGATACTTTAAGTAAACATACATTTCACAGAGGAACTTTAATAGCCAAACAAATGGAAAATCAGTTCAAATGCTTTAGCTTTCTCAATTGTCCTTAATAAATTAGTCATAAGAAAACAAACACAATTAACAAGCACAATCATCATACATTTTTTAAATTCAGATGACAGCATTTTGCTGTATGTGTCTTTCAAGAATGTCTCAACTGAGAAGCAATTTATAAGGTGTTCAAAGCTTCAGTGGAGTTCTTTTTTTTTACCCAGGGTTGCAATTATTTTGATGTGCTTGGCTTGGTTTGCTTTCAAATTATTTCCAAATGAATGGTGAAAAAAGCAATCCACTTCAAAAATCTGAGGCAGCTAACTTAGTGGTGAATTAACTCTGTGTCTGATTTAAGAAAGAGGCAGAGATCTCTCCTGTTCTCCCTTGGTAGGACCATGCCAGCCATCCAGCCGATGAAACGGAACATCTGGCTTTCCAGTGAAGATTGCTCTGGCATTTTGCCTGCACAAATTTTGTCCTCGTGGAATCCCTGTAAAGAGTGCACACTGTGCACCAATTAAAGAGGACTGAAGGACACACACAGCAGCTGAGCAGCATGTGTGCTGGGACTGCCTGTGATGGGACTGTAGCAAGCAGGAAGATCAAGTGTAAAAAGAGACAGCTGTGGAAAATCTACTCAAGAGCAAATAAAATTAATTCAAGGTAACAAATCGGGAGGCAGAAAACAACAGTACAACATATTTTGTTTTTCTGGAGCACTTAAGACAATGAAGTCATGGATGGTGACTAAGTTTTTCCCTCTCCTTCCCTCACGATCTTTTACTAAAAAAAAAATTAGTAATATCCTTACCAATCAGATGTATTTCATTCATGGTACTTTCACTAAAACTACACGAACATAAATTAAAGACCAGGATTTTCTCCCTTCACTGTGAAAACTTATCAGCCTGGATATTCATAGGAACAACCAGACACATAATCTGCTTGTCCAGGTATCGAAAAGAAGTAGTCAGGAGGTCTTGGTCTACAGGAGAACTTAGCATATTCTTCTGAGTGACATTCTGGTTTATGCTGTATGGAAAAAGAAAAGCAAAACATGCCTTAATAATTTGGAAAAGATTGGTCTTATATGGCATTGGAGACTCAGACCCTCAGTCATGATCAAAACTTCAAACTCATATATTTTTAAAATATAAGAGAAAGAGTGAAAAAGAAGTACAAAAATGGTCCTGAAAGCTATAAAAATGCCTTATGATGCCAAACAAAAAAGATTGCTGAAGTGAGTTGATGAAAACAATGAAAAACTACTTGATCTAGTTCAAAACCAATATTCTGGACAATTTCACAACCTAACTCAAAAGAGTTAGGCTTTGTGGTAAGAAGTACATAATTCTCATAACTTTAAAAATGAGATTGGCAGAACGTGTATGGAATAAAGAAATTGTTAATGCATTTAGGAATAGTTATGTCCAAAACAGATTAAACTGTGAGACACCTACCAGAATTCCTGCAGGCCAAATTCAGACACAGCTCTTTAGGCACTTCTTGACTTGAAGAACATCAGTAATTAAAGAGAAATCTGCTAGGCTACATTTGCACATTAAGGTGAGGAATAACTGCCTGCTACTTCAGATTTATGCGTAAGCATAAGTGAACTTCAAATAACTATATGCTAATATTAAAAGGAAAAGCACTAAACATATTGGTGAGCAACTGTCACACTGCCCTATGTCCTAAAACTGTTTCTGATGTAGTTTGTGCCTATCTAGAGAGGCTAAAAGTGTTTTTTAATAGACTTTGCTAAACTGGATTTGTTGGTCAGGTGCTGAAGACAAGATTCCTTGGAAGAAACTGCAGCTGCAGCAACAGCAGGAAAATTTCATTTATTTTTAATGCTGCATTGGGCAAGATATGGAGAACACGAAAGAGACCAGCTAGAAAGCTGGGCAGATGGGTTGCTGCTCTTTAAAACAGTTCTCACATTGTTATATGAACTTCCAAGAGTATTTCTGAGGGAAGATCTACACCACTGGCAATATTGCTGAAGGAAAGTGCCTTCTGCTGAAATTGGAAAAGTCTCTGATGCTGACAGGGAACAGTTAACAAACCAGTTTTCAGTTTTCATCAAAATTCAATTGAAAAAACTGCATATGATGGGGTTATGTCACAAGTCTGTATCTGCAGTAGCTAATCCAACACAAAAGAGAGATGCATTTGAATGTTCAAGTTTAGATGAAGATGGGAATGCAACCCATAAGAGCATTGATTAAACTTCCTCTCCACAGACATAAGAAGTGTGTTTTCCCAATCAAATCTGAGAAGGTACCTCTGGGAACTCTTAGCTGTCAGGTCCATAAGCCTCCTGACCTTAAACTGGTCACTCTGTTGCTAATTGTTTTCTGTTCTCATTAATATCTAATTAACAAAGCCACCAAAACCAATATTGTTAATGGAAAGATCTAACAAAATGTTATCAAATTATTTCCATTAAGTTAAAATTTTTAACTTTTACTGAGTTATCTCAATAAGGCAGTCTTATTAAAGGGAGTTTTATACGAATTGAAACCAGGCCCTAAACCAACAATGAATGCTTACTGGCCCATTCCACCAACAATTACTTTCCTTGCCATTTTTCACACTTGTGTCTCTATGTAACTACAAGGAGCTCTGTGTAGGTAAATTTTGTCCTTTTTCCACACCAGCAAAAAAAAGTCTTGCTTCCTTTCTCTATTTCCAGTTTGTTTGTGTTTTTTTTTTTTCCCCCACATAACTTCTTCTTTAATTAAAATGCATTGGCTGTGGAGAATGAATTGATATATCTGCACGTGAATAGGTTAGGAGGAAAGAAAATTTTCCCCTGCCACTTCTATCGTGACCTACAGGAATCACCATAAGACAATTCCATCTCATTTTTTTCAGTCCCTTGTCTTTCCTCAGGCTGTCAGCACAACAGTAGTTATGAAAGTGATTTTGTAATATGGACCAGGCTCAACCGTGACAGACTATACCACAACATGCTGTAAGAATCTTATCTCTCCAGAATATTTATCTGAGATGGGTAATTCCCTAAAGCCCAATTGACCCATTTAACGAGAGTGGCCATGAGCAGACAGCCTGAGAGCCCGTCAGACACTGAGCAGGGAAGGGTTTGGAGCAGAGCTGTTCTGTCTCCCAGTTGTTGTGCAGTGCTAAGATCAGGCTGCTCTCCTCTGTGCCTCACAAGACAAAGCTTAATAATGTTGGATGTCTGCTTAATTAGTTTGGGGATTTTCTCTGGATCTCCACTGCAGAAAATCCCATCACTGAGGGAGAAAGTAAAGCTTCGTACATCTCTTGTGGCAAGCACCTCTGTGGCATCTACCACATCTCCATGCAGCAAATATTTGAATACCCCATGTTTTCAAAAGATTTCCTCAGGCACGATAGTTCATGACATTAATAGATTAAGGTGTGTCACTTGCTCCCCAGTTCTGAGGACCAAACAAAATAAAAGGAACAAGGCTGAGCCTTAGGAGTTTGGCATTCACTCTGTTGTTTAGGTAGACATATTGAAGTGTTTTGGATGCTGCTTCCAACTTTAGATGTCGGGAAATACACTCTGAATCAGCTGCAAAGAAAGGGGCACAGTTCAGCTCTCACATTCTGTAGAACAGGGAAGTATCTCATGCTTTCAAGAAAACTGTGATGTGTAAATGAATGGAGCTCATCTTTAGTGACAACTGCATTTCAAAACAAAAAACATGACAGCAAACAGTCATGAACCATGTAGGAAAACCACCTGCAGTTTATTTTGCTTTTCATTATGGTGGAAAATGTAAAATTTACACCAAGGCAATATAGACGGCATGTTTACCACTCGTACATCGATAGCAGAAATTTTATAAATTTGTATTTTTAAATGTATTTTATGTTTCCTTTAGAACCAAAAGATGATTTAGACTAATGTCTTTTCGCTGGAGAGGACATAGAGTTTGACCCATCTGACTTGTAAATCATTCATTTCTGGTTGAATGGTTTTATAGAAGGAGAAAGGACAAGATTTCTTCCTAATTTATCCGCATCATAACTGCCCTGGACTGCTAAAAAACCATTTGATTTCTCATTTGTACTCTTTGAATTCCATGTGACTTTGGTTGGTAAGATGAGAAAAACTCGGATACTCTGTTTGTCATATAAGGCATCTTTTGTGCATAGTAAAGAAATAGATACAAGTTGACTTCAAGGTGTTTACGAGATTTTAAAAGTGGCCTTGGAGGTTTGTGCCGTTTCAGAGCAGCAGGAGCGTGGTGTGTCATGCAACCTGCAGGCTTTATGCTTGCCATAGCTCACTGAAGTGTGTATGGAAGAGGATAATTGCATGTAAAGAAAAATACAGCACTTGCAAAGGGCAAACTGCACCAACATATATCCTCGCATGGAAGTACTACTTGGGAAAAAAGGAGGCCCATTTACTTGTCCAGTATTTCTGAACTAGTACCAGTCTGTCGTCTTTTTTTTTTCTAATTCGAGCCCTTTCTTGCAAACACAAATAGTGAGCAGTCTTTGCTTGCGCATACAGGGAAGCAAATAATTTTAATGTATTGGAAGTCTATTGGAACAAAGAAATTAATCACTGTGATCCACAAGATATTTCTCTGCACTTCTTCACCTGAGTCTGTAGTCAGCTACTCTTGCTCAAATTCACAGCCATTGATGGGTACCTATTTCTCTCCCAGGCAGAATCCTAAATCTGAAATATGTGTTTTGGTGGAATGGATGTGCTTGGGAATCATGCCATGCTTTTTAATTCATCTTCAGACTTACGTGCAAGTCATGATAACGGTAGATTCATGGTTACTAGGAAGGAAGGACTAAAGGGAGAAGAAAAAAGACAAACTTTCATAACAATTAAATTCAGTCATTCTCAATGTTATGATATGGTCAGCTGAATAATTTTTGCAAACTTGAGGCAGGAGCCTCCTGAGAATTGTGTGCCTATACTTCCTACTTCTTTTTAGAATGAAAATGACAGTTCATTTCTTTATGTCAGCTCTGATAAGAGCACATCTCTGCATGAAGACAGTTATTCCTTTTCTGCTCAGTTTTCATATCTCTCCACTCCCATTTGGGAGAGGAGAGGGTTAGAGAAAGAGAAGAAGAACTGGAAAAGACCTAATATATTCAGTGGAAAAAACCCTCTGTAGGTAGAGAAACATCACAGAGAATTAGAGGATTTTGATACAGTTTTAAAACTGCTGTTTTAAATACTGTTAGCTTTGGCTCATGTTTTTAAACACAGTGTTTCCCTATGCAATATGGTATTGTTGTATTACTTTAACAATTAGGAGATGGACTTATGTAGAAGTGGTTTTTATTTTTACCATATTATTAAAATTCCCAGATGCACACAAAAAAAGATTAATTTTCCTTTTGGGTCTCTGTAGGGAGGAGGATATGATTATATGATATAATTCCAGTTCTGTTTCTCTTCCCTAATTTACATGTGCTGGTGCTTCTGTTTATTCTAGGTTATTATGGAAGGTGCTATGGGAAATTTATGGTAATCAGCAAATGAAGGGTTTAGAAATAGAAGGATAATTGCCTAAAAATCACTGGAAAAGAAAGAACAAAATAATCTCAGTGTTGTATTGGTGAGGCAGGGCTACCAGGCTTCTACAGTTGCAGTCTCAGGTGCTGTACAGGGGGTCAAATCTTCATGCATTGTCATATTTTGCAGTCAAAGGAAGATCTTACACTAACAGTACCTGCCTTAGCTTCTCTCCATCATCTGGCCTGAAGCTTTATTTCAGGCAAGTGTAAAGGCTCTGGGCTGTACCTGCTTAGGATTGGAGTGCTGTGTATTTGTAAAGGCAGCACCGTATCCCTGCTTCCCAGACTGTTCTTTAGTCTGTGCACAATCACTCTCTCAATATCTTCCTCCCTTTCCTCATTTATAGACTCCAGCCTTGAAGAAACCTTTATTACTATTTTACTTATCCCTTCTTATAGACTTTTTCCATTTTTTCTTTCTTCTCTCCCTGCCCACCCCCCACCCCCTGCCATGGTTTATAGTATTTTCCTCTACATTGCTCTCCTTTATGTAAGTTTTCAACTTTTCCTTATGAATCCCTACCAGGATTTGTCATTGTCTCTCTCTCTTTTCCAGGCCTTTTCTCATTCCCTCCTTCCTTCCTTCACATTTATCTCCTTTACTTTATTCCTCTTTATAGTTCTGTCTCCTTCCACAAGAAGTACCCTTATGTTGCTCTTTCCTCTTCCTTCTGACTGCCAGTGTGAAAAACTTCACAAAGAAATAGGAATCTCCTAAAAAGCGGTGCTTCTGAGGGCTCTAATACACGTCTGCTTTTTATAAACTTGAGAGAGAGAAAGCAACACAGAAATGTTGCACAGAAAATTGTTAGCCATTTTCTCAACAGGGGAGAATTCACAGCAGAGACTTAGACCTCCTATTTTGACACAACCTCCCACAAAGCAGATACCATGTCAAGGTATCAGAGCCTGATACTGCCAGGCACACTCTCACCTGTAAAAGAGACATTGGAATAAGCTGGGAACAATTCTGACCCAGCCAATACCCTATACTATGGTAGGAGAAAACTACGTGTTCTGGAGCTGCACTGCATGTTTTCCCAAATGCAGATGAAGATAAGAATAAGGTATTTAACGTCTGCTGCTTTTCCTTTTTCCTGCACCACACACTGTGGAAATGAAATGCTAATTGGAATTGGTCTGTTGACCTGAGATCTGCTGCAGCTGTGTGTCTTGGAGCACAAAGCAGTCAGTCCTACAAGTGGGAAAGGATTCAGCTGGGATTAAATGGCTGCAGGGTAAGAGTCAGAGAGAAGGGGCAACAGCATCTCTTGAAGATCTTCTCAGCAAGCACCACAATGAGCAGGGCTTGCTTGAAGGCAGTCTGCTCATCTCTTACAGGCTCCTGCTGTTTTAATGTGTAAACATGCCACTTATGTCTGAACTGCTCTTGTTTTTATTCACTGTGCAGGTGTAAACCCATGTAGAAGTAACGTAGGTGCCACTGGCAGAGCTGCCATCAAATATTTACAAGGTGGCTTCTGTGTGTCTGCAGAGCCCCTTGGCTGTCAGTGCAGTGGGGTGCACGGAGTGGGGCCCAGGGGACCTGTAGGCACTGCCCTGCTTTCAGCCTGTCTCCAACAAAGGCAAAAGGCAGCACCCTGCTGCGGCTGTGTGCTCCTGCTCACATCCACTGCTGCTGTGTGTGCAGACTGGTCAGGGAAAGCAAGCAGCCCGAGATGGCAATGGAAATAAAGTGTTCTGCTTGCTGACTTACACCCTGTGAAATCTCCAGTTATTGCTTCTTATTAATGTGCTATTTTAAAACAACACAGTACAACATGAAAATATTTGTAAACCACACTGAAAATATTCTGTAAACCATTGTACACTCTCGGGTCTAACTCAGTAGTATTGTACATTTCTCTGTCTACAGTCTGGAGATGTGTTGCAGGAATGGCTGTATATTGAAAATGTCCGAATATTTTCTTACATTCTTGTGAATGAAGATGCAGTGTGAATGACATTTGTCAAGACTGAGGTCCAGAAGCATGACAATCGCTGAATCATCAGCCACTCCTTGTGGAAAGATGCACAGGAACTTATAAGGATAAGAAACAAGTCTGATCTCGCCTTTTTTTTCTAATCATATAGAACAATTGCTATTCTTCTGCTCTTTGAGAGTTACAAAAGTGAATCTATCTACTAATCTATAACTATTTCTGGATTTAATATTTTTCTTGTATGTAAACCTGACAACATTTTACAAAAGAAGCCAGCATTAGCGTCCCTCTTTTGCAAATAGGAAAACGAAATGATAAATAAATGAAATACCACGAAGAAGAGCACATGAATATCCACCCAGTGGAAGAGCTAGACCAATGGCTGTTCTGATGTATCTTAAGCACCTTCTGCCCCAGACCTGTTGACTCCTACAGTTCAGTGGAATGTCTTCTGAAGTGGTACCTAGCTAGGGAACACTAAGGTTTTAGCCCTACTGAATGAATTCTCAACTCTAAATTCGCAAGATATATCATATCTTTGTATATAAACTCCTGCTTAAACAATTGTCTGGGCAGTGAGAGTTATGAGAATTAAAATATTAGGACATACAGATAATTATTAAAGTTAAAGCAATGAATATATTTACTCCTGCTTGACAGTTTACATCATCTGTGAAGTGTGCTGTGATTTATTGTTCACACTGGTTGACGAGAACTGAATATTTAAACTAACATTTCAGAACCCATACGTGGCAGAGTTGATTTTCCTGCACTAAAGTCTATGAGCAATTGCTCTTTTTCATTTAAGTGTAACTGTTGATACTAGAATAAATGTGAAGTAGTCTGAAGAAAAATATTCAGAGTATGCCTTGAAAATATGCCCTTACAGTTTTATTTTTGCATAATAAATACCACAATTGTATTAATATCATGTTGAAATTAATTGTGTGAGAAAGGTAATTGTAAGGATTTTAGTACTTTCATAGGCAGTAAGTATTACTGTCGTTATATTTCATTACAACTCCATTAAAATCTAAGACGTCTCAATAAATATCTTGGTGAGGAGTCCTGTGCTACAGTGTTGAAAATGCTAGCTAACTGCTTTTCAATAGTTTTATAATTGCTTATAATTGTATCAGACAAGGTTGTCAAAGGTGAGAATTTATTTTGGGCCCTTTCATATTTGTGTGGGAAACTTCGCTTGCTTTAGAGCACTCATTTTCAACAGATGAGCGCTCTGCATTTCTGAAGTATCACACATTAAGAAACAAGCACACTTTACAGAGTTTGAACACCAAAAACCCCACAAAAGTAGTTCTTAAAATGCTGAGACATTTAAAAACTCCTGGCTCTTTCCTGGATTGGCTAGAAGTACCACAGGAATGTTATTAGCACCTCAGAACTTGTGCATTCAAATGCTAAAGAATTATACAGAATCGCAGAATATGCTGAGTTGGAAGGGACCTGGAAGGAAAAAAAGCTTCTTGGGGAGTTCAGAAATGTTATTTGAATGATTTTAGCAATTTTCTAAGGAATGGCTTGTCTCTCTGTTTTCAAAGGACTTGTTTAGTGAACCTCTTTCCCTTACTGATGAAACTCCTCTTCTAAATAACAGTGAAAAAAAAAACCCACCTGAAAGAGGTGAACAAGTGGGAGTTAACAAGTAGAAGTGAAATTTGGGAAAAGAAACTGGCTGAAAACATCCTCCCGCCTCATCAGCATGTGGCACTGGGGATCATTGTGCAGTAGGTGTCTAGTCAATTTCCTAATTCTGCAATAAAGCTCATTTCTGAATAATAATAAAATTAATACCCTGCTGTTTTATAATTTGGTTTGCAAAGGAGCACTCTGCCTCATTGAAGTCAAATCACTTCAGATTTAGGAGGTCAGAGAGCCATGAAATTTTAGCAGTATTGATAATAAATCACGCTAGACAAATTATATTGCAGTTTTCGGAAAAACCCCCCACTTAAATCAGTACGCGAAAGAACCACAAGAGGTGTCAAAGGGTCAAATCCGTTGTTGGTATATGGGCTCCGCTACTGACACTTACAGGGAAATGCACAGCAGAAAATTGGGAACTATTTCCTGTCCCATTTTAAAGGAGTGCTGGGGTTTGCCTTCCCACACAAGGGTGTTATCAGGTGCCACCTCTGTGCCCACTGTGCTTGCTTGTGGCTCCATGTACTCATTTCTCATGAGGTGTTGCAAGAACTATCCGCCAACTCCTCAAGACATTGCTACAGTAATGTTTTTTCTTTTAAAATTGCGTTTCTTACCTTAGAAAATGTTGGGTGTCAGCTCATAAAAAGTTTTGGCATTCCATGGTCTTTTAAAAGCCAGCCTTACTTGCTTTTTCAGTTATATCTCTCTTTATTTCTGACAGGCTGCTGGCAATACAGCTAGGATGACACACAGTGTTTGATATCCCATGACTAATGCACGTGCAGAATTCAGAAACTGGGCTAAATTAGGCTCACAATTTTTAATGAATTTTGAATTACGCAGTTAATCTATTTGTGAGTTTTACAACTCTTTCATTCTGAAAGAAAAAAAAGGAAAGAAATGCAAACAGACAGTCAAAAAATGATATCTAGTTATTGGGGCCACATGTGGTAGAATGCTGAGATTTTATTTTCTTCTGGAAATACTACCTCTTATAAAGCCCATCCATCATATGTAATGAGGGCTGTCAGGAATATTTAGCTGAGAAATAGCTACTTGATATGCTAATGGTGCTCCCTTAGTGAATTCCTTTGGTTCTGCTGCCTGACATTAATGGTTTTCATAATCTAATGAATGATGTGTGTAATAGAGGTAAGGCCACAGGGAATGACATTTTGAAACTAAGGGAAGTAGTATATATGTATTTTATAAATATGTGCATTTTTTATATATACACACATACACACACGTATATACACTCACAGGGAGAACACAAAATTGCTTTTCCAAGCTAGATAAAATAAACACTAGGGAGAAACTACATAGATGGAGCAAATCTTTGATACTGACACTTTAAACTCCAAACTCTAAAATATCTCTATTCCCAGGACTTCATGAAATATTTAGGGATGTAATAAGCAGGAAGACTTCACTTCCACAGCTCTTCCTGACTCTTGTTTCAGAACCTGAGACCTTGTCCCTCAGCTCTTGCCAAGGACAACTGCTCCTCTTTCCCAGCAGGATCCAGGTGAGTGGGAAGAACTGAGAATCCCCAATAAACACCTGTGCAAGGGAATCAGGTCCCTGCTGCAAAGCTGAGACTTGGATCCTCTGGTATGCTGAACTCACCGCGCTGATCAATACTTTTTCCTGGTGAGGTCCTATATTTGTATCTCCCGCTGTCTCCTGTTTCTGGAGGAGATGGGAAATGGCTGCTAATCCAACATCTGATATTCCAGAGCTGAATACTTCCTTGTGGGCTTACGTTTCGTCAGCTGTTTGTAACCACAAACTTTTGTGGCCATCTCTACCTGGCTAAAAAGTCAGGGAAAGTAAGTTCTAAGACTGCTCTGAAAATCTGCTGGAAACCAATCTTCTCTTTAGACAATTTCATCAGGTGATGATATTACAAATGCCTGACAACCTCAGCTTTTAGATGCAAAGGAGCTTTTGCCGTCCCTCCATGTCAGAGGTGTAGATGTTTGCAGGATTGATGCTGTGATTTGCTCAACACCTTTACCCAATCCTTGAATTTTTCTGTGGCTGAACTTCCTGCTGTCTTTGTCTGCAGAGTACCTGACTACAGTCCTGATCTCACAACCAGCTCAGAATGTCAGTAGTCACAGTGAGTCAGGCAGGATACAGGATACTTTCCCATACAGATATGTTTTTTTAAAGCATTTCTGTAGGGTAGTGATTAAAGCCCTTGATGATTTGGGTCCACAGAAGATTGCTACTCCAGCTCTAGTGCTGTCCTTGCAAACATATTACAGCATTAGGCACTGGGGAGAGCATGGCGGGTGTAATACAAATTACATTAATTCTTCATGGATCTGAAAATGTGCACCCACAGCAATTGCTTTGTGTGTGGACATGCAATATACATTAGAATCCTGAAGAAGGATGAATCACTGAATGACAAAGTAGCGCTGTACAGGCTGCCACAAGAATGTTCCTTGTGTTTAATTTAATCTTATAGGATACTTGTGTTATTTTTTTATACTTTTGAAAAGAGCAGGAAAATAAAATTAATGATAGAAAGATAAAATTAATGAAATCCACAGATGACATTAACTTGTAACAAGTTGCAAATACCAGAGACCCAAACCAAATTAAAAAGAGCTTAAAGTAGAGACCAAAAATAACAGGCAAGCCTTAGAAGCCTTAGAGCCATTGAAAACTAAAGTATATCTAGAGGAAATTAACAGAGGAGAAATTCAGAAGGAGGGAGAGATCTAGGAGAGCACAGCACTACCAATGTTCAGGGACATAACAGATCAGAAATTAGACATGATTTTGCAGCTTAGCAGTGCAAAGTTAAGGAAGCATGCAGAGTCACTATGCTGCGGAGCAGAAAAATAAGGTTCTTTTCTGTGGCTTTTTAGATGTAGGGATATCTTCACTGGAGATAAATGTCTGGGCAAATTGAGTGGAGTTCAAAGATGAGCTACAGAATCATTATTATAGTTGGAGGGATTTACTTAAGATGAAAATTAACAGATGGAAACATGGTTTATTTGGGAGACAAAAAGATGCTAGAAGCTGGTAATGCTGAATGTGCATGAACAAAACAGAAACAGTTCTTTTATAAAGGAATAAGAATGACTGTGATTAAGAAAAAGTTGTTGGGAAAGTCTCTAGTACATTAAGATGTATCAGTAAGGAAGTAAAGTAATAATGGAAACCTCATGTTAATGACAATGCAGAGAATTTCAAACTAGGTTTTTCCTCACAGAGTATTTTACACTGCTTTGTAGAGACTTGTTGAGGCAGGCAAGGGCCTGGGTTGGAAAAGGTCTCACTGGTGATTCTATCTTACGTTCTGCAGGTGCTTGTAAACTATTTTTCATAGTTTCCTCCCACAACTCTTTTCAGGGAACCTGTGCAGATGTGCAGCCTGACTGCCTTGTTCAGGTTCTCTGAGGATTACTTTATCAAAGTGAGGGCACTTTCTATTTTTAGCTGTAGTGAACAGGCCTGATTTTTAGGAAGGTTTTGTACCTTGTGCTTCCAAGGTTTCCATGAGTCCTCAGAACCCACAAAGAGCAGTCCTCATGGCTTACATGACCCACAACTTCCCTTCTCCCTTTACCTTTAGAATTCTTGAGTTGAGAAACATCACCTGCAAGGATTCCAGATCCTAAATTATACTTGGGCTTCTATTTCCCCTTTAGGTCAAAGTTAAGAGAGTTAGGAACTTGGATAGCTTGTTCCCAGGCTTATAAATTTTCTAAATAATAGGGAAAGTTTCATAAAATACTGTAATATTATTTAAGGTAATTAGGTGACATATTTCACATTAAGTCTGTATCTGACACATAAATAATGGCAACAGTATGTTCCTGTTTAAAAAATGTAATGATCTCTGTAATCTAATTTGCTGAAAATATTTAACTATTCCCAGAAAGATTATTAATGATCTTACTTGATTTTTATTTGTCCTTCTACCTGACATATGGCACAGTACAGATGGTTCTGCATCGTACCATCTTTTTTTTTTTTGCTTAATTTAAATGAATGCATTAATTTATACATAATTTCTACATTATATTTTATCCCGGTTGAATTAATACTCAGGTTTATTATTTAATATATTGTGCAAAAGGAGGAAGCTACAACAAGTGGGATATCTATCTTTTTCTTCCTTCTGACAAAGCCAGTGTCATAGTTAATTTCTTAAGGAAAGGTCCTGACATTAATTTTCCCCGAGTGCAGAGACAGCTGCCTATTTGCTGATTAAAATATTACTGTGGAGTTCTCATGTTCTCCTCCAAATCATTAATTCTCTTTTATGTAACTATTAGAGAAAGTGTTTGTCTCTCTCTGATTTGTGTTTGTATCAAGCCAGCACAATGAGGTAACAGTCTAGACCAGTGTCCCTCGCTGCTGTGAGAAATATTTCTGTCTAGCTCAACTGTGATGTAAAAAGAATGGCTGTCTGACTTAATGTGAAGTTGTAAGTGATAATTTTCTTTTTTGTACATTGGACGTCTCTAAGCTTTTTCTTCTAATAATTTTTGATATTTGCCTGCTAATACTTCCTGGCCTCTCAACTGTCAGGTATAATCTAGGCAAAATGACCCCCCAGTTCCATTGTTTATTCTACGACGTTGTTAACTGTTAAAGTCCTTTTTCCCCAAACATGCATAAAACAGACTAACTTATGATGAAATTTAGCTGCAGTCTAAAAAGATACAGCTGGTTCATGCTGTAACATATTTTATGTCTCAAGAGGGGAAAAATGTAAGTTGTAGCTTTTGCTTTAAATTCAGATGATTGCATAAAACACACAACAATTAATCACAGATGGGTTACATGGGAAAACAGTCCCCATTGTCATATATACTTTACATTTTCAGAGCCAAAGTGTCACTTGTAAACAGTTTAAACAGCAAGTCCCATATGCTGAAGTCTTGAAATCATTCCCTAATGGAAGTTAAATGGAAAACCTCATTAATGCCCAGTAAGGCAGAGGTGCATATGAGCGATTCCCACAGGTTGATTTACTGTGGCACCTGCCACGAGTATGGAAAAATAGGAGAGAATTATTTTCAAGTACATGAGTAGAGAAAAGGTAATAATTAGGGTACTCTGCTGTCTAGGGGAATTTATTCCATACATGTTTTGAACTGTTGGGGTAGTTACCTCGAAGACTCTCAGGCACTGGCTTGGAAATCTCATTCGTAGAATCTAGATAAACTTTTTTATTTGGTTCACATAATTATAGTAATAATAATTTAAGAAAATCCCCGATATTCTTTATTCTTTCAAGCACAGTAGGACAAAAATGCCTATTTCAATGGCCTTAAATGTGAGAATGCATCCTAAGTTAGGGCCTTCCTAAGACTATATGTGGTGACCACCTGCTATGTAATACACCCACTACTTTGTTAAGAAATCATTCAAAGTTCTTCAGCCTCTCTGTGCTTACTTGAGGTTAACTGCATACATCTGAAAACTTATTCCAGTGTGATCCTCAGAGAGGCAGCCGAGAGATGCTCACCAACTGTAGGCAAACTGCTTGAAAAACTCTTTGATCTAAATTACACCCTTTGAGTAAGGGAGGCAGTGATATTTAGTTAAAAGGAGTTTTTAACACTCTGCTGGCTTTTTAAACCACTGCTGGATGTACTCAAAGAGTACTGCATTCATCTATTAAATAGGTAGAATACATTTGACTGGGCCAAAATCCCAAATTGACACAAATCAGTGTAGCTACTCAATAACTTCTACAAAGCTTTGTTACTTTATATTGGTTATGGATTTGGCTTGACTTCAGGGAACCCATTCATGTTAATGATTGACCTGGATGTTGCCCTACTAAAAGCAGTAAAGGAATGTTCTTGTTCAGTATGTTCATCTATATCCATGTTTACCACACTGGAAAATTTCATTAAAAGCAAGCGGCCAACATGTATCCAGTCAGTTTTCTACATCACAAGGTGCTAGAAAACTCCAGAAAGGCTGCTGCAGTGCCAGCCCTCCCCCATCCCTCAGCAGCTGAAATGTAAAGCTCCACTGAGGAGGTGAAGAATAAGAGCTGTACCTGACCGTAATAAGAATGAGAGCGAGTCCAGACATGAACAAATGTTGACACATTTAGTGTGAAGAAAATATACTATTACGAAAGAAGTGTCATATATGGTTTCAGAAAGCAAACAAGCAAACAAAACTAACAGCACAGGATATGAATTTGTTATTGCATTCACAGCATTATTGTATGGCTTCCTAAACTAATTTGTTGTTACATGATGAAGAGAGAGGGGAAAAACTTCCTGTCTCCAGCATGTCACCTTTCATTAAAGTTGTGTTTGTCTGAGATTTTGTTATTTGCAGTTGCTCATCTGTTAAATTAGAAGTTTTAATTCTTCACAGTTTGTCACCTTTTTAATTCTGGTCTGTTGACACATACTTCTCTGCAATGCAGAAAGGCTTGAAAAAGAAATTTAAAAGAAAATTAGGTGAGAAGAGGATAACGAAGTGAAGCATTGGTTCTTTGCTTTTTCTCACTAAATGCGAGATGGTTCTGGGAGTCTCAGATGGATGGATAACAGCGGAAGTTACCACCGTGAGACTGCACATGTTTCCGTGTTTCTGATTTAGGAAACCCTGCTGCCATATTTTTGGAAAGCAGGGAGTATGACAGGCTTGGCTCAATTATATTGAGGAATAGGTCATTCTTTTAAATCTCCATTTCTCTAAAGGAATGGAGTGACTGAACCATACATGGACAGGCACTGTCAGTGCTGTTTGCCTCTCGAGAGTACAGCATGGCCCTGAGCGCAAGCTGAAGGGAATTGTGCCTCAGCTGCTTTTCTGCCTGCTGAGCATTCCCTGGAGCGGGTGCCAGCCAGCTGGTAGGAAAGCCCATCTGCTCTACAGAGCCTGGTGTTTCCTTACCACCCTTCAGCAGCACTGAGCTTGGGCTGGACTTACGGTTTAATTCAGGAGTGCTTAATGAACTCTTCTTGTTTTCTGTGAAGGAAATAATCTCCTCTCTCTGAAAGTGCAAACACCTGCAGCTGCTGGAGTCAATGTACTCCACTGATGTGTTTGGTCCAGTGGCAGGTGAAAATTCAAAAGACTCAGATTTCACCCTGTCCCTGGGGTGCAGCAATGCTTGAGTCATTCAAATATGGTAAGGGAGTGGGAGCTTTTGCAACACCAAACCCCGAAACTGAAACTGGGGCTCCTGGCCAGTGTATAGCACTCATCAAAGGACACCATCTTCCTTACCAGGATTTGGGCATAAGCAGTGCTAAAACAAATTTTTTCAAGATTATAGCCAGGCTTCCCCAAACAGAGGAATTGATTAGCTCTTGACTGACATTTTGGTTGCTTGCTTTTGTTTTCAGCTCCAGAGGGAATCATTGCAATCATATCTGAATGATAAAAAGCCCTCCATTCAAAATACTATGTACCTGCTGAAAATCACACCAGACCAGAAGAGCCCCCCACCACCTTTACCCTTGACATGTGCCATCTGGCATTTGTAGCATCTCATATTCTTCAAACTTCAGCGGCCTTGTTGGCAAAATTCAGCAGAACACTAATTCCTGATAAGACGGACTCATTTCTGGAAGTCAGTCTAAAGCTGCTCCCTTGCATCTTTCCATTAAGGCCAGAGAAAGAAAAATAATCCCGATCAGAATTGGGTTTCAGCTAGCTAGATAACCACATGCATAGATGGGTGAAGTAATTACTGAAAATATAACTTTTGGGCATAATCGGAAGTCTGATCTCACTGTAGACACAGCACCGTGTGTACAGGGCAAGAATGTGGCACCATTCCTAAGCACATGCAATACACAAAGGGGAAGAAGAGGGGGAATAGAGAAAAAGAACTTTTTTTAAAGAAAGAGTTTTTGTAATAAGCTGAATCGTACAGCCAGGAAATGTATAAATGCAAGCTTAGGGCTCTATAGCCCTGCATACTCCTGTAGCACCTCATCCTTTATCCATGGTGTAGCTATATGGGATGGGAAATACTCACAGTAGCCAAATTCTCCAAAGGTGAGAATAATGAGAGAAAAAAAGAGAGATAAAAACCTTGCTTAAACTCAGGGATTTGACCAGTTTAAACAGGTGATGGTTTTCTCTGCCCAATCAGAGGACAATGTGATCTGCTGAAATTTCCACTGGCGTTCTTGTACCAATTTAATTAAACTGACCAACTTTTGATGACACAAAACTCTGTGTGCGGCTCACGTCTGTTCAGTTCTTTGTCCTTTAGGTGGCCAGAACTCTCACTGGTTCTACAGGAATCTTCCTTGAAGGAGATACTGAGACACTCTGAAATGAGCTTGATGAAAAAGCTGTGTGTAGAATACAGCATCATGGACTAGAGTATTGTGTCTTTTTAAGTATTTATGTCCATTTTTTTTTCCCTCAGATTTGAATGGCTGGTTTTGATGCAGCATTAAATTGAGTAAGCCTTAGGAATGGGTGCACAAAAGCTATTTCCCTACACATAACTAATATGGTATTAATAAATTAATACATCCAGTTCTATGATGAAATTAATTGTACAGCTATTTCTGATTGAATAGTTGCTATACTTTTTCTGTCATAATGAAGGATCAGATTATATCCCCAAATTCCATGCTTCTGACAAATACAGAAAGGGTCATGCTTGGCATCTACATTACCAGTTACTTACTTACACCTGCACTCAAAATGCCCATGAGGTTTTCAAAATGTATAAAATAGATGACATTGAACAGCCAGATGTTTTCTACTCACATTAAAAAAAAAACAACCTATAGCAATGAGAAACCAGTAATTTTCTCTCCACAAATTTAAGGTTAGAAAACGTAGAAAAATGTAAACCTTGAGCTGGAATTGTTTTTCTAGATGTATTTTTCTAGATTAACTGCTAATTATTTCTTTTTACTGCACTTTAAAAGCTGATATGCAGTAGTTTGAAGGAAGCAATGTCTTGATTAAAATGTGTAAATAAAATAAGGTCATAAGAAGGACTGGTTTTGATATACATAACTGGCTTGCTGTACAAACAAGATTCAAATATCAGTCAGTATCTTGTAATCAATGGAAAGTGGTAGTTGTATTTCCTTATGGTGTCCTGAATCCCTTCTTTACTCTCACTAGTAGAGTGGCAACACACCCTTTGGCGATAAATTTCTTCATCCTGATGTTTTCCTTAGTGTTTGAGTGAAATCAGAGTTTTGATACGTGTAGGTTCTTAAATGAGAAGTATATATAAAATATTTGAATTTTATTATGACTGTGGTTATGCCACAATACAAACAAGATTAAAGGAGAAGCTTCTCCTATGATTCTTGTATTTATTTACTTATTTAGATTAAAAATAATAAATTATGCTTATCCAGGACCTTAGGCACCGTAACACATCATTAATATTACAATAAAATCTCAGCAGTATTAAACTAATCGCTCAGTTCGACAGACTCCTACACAGATTCCTTCTCATTCTTTCCTTGTGGGAAGAAAACCCACAACACTGCCCCAAAAATTATCTAACTCAAACAAATTTTTGAACCCAAACAAATTTGTTTGAACTCAAACAAATTAGAAGTAATTCAAAATGTGTGAAGGAAGCAATTCCACAAACCCGAACTTTTACAAAAAATGACTTGGTACAGATTCCCCTGTTCTTTATGGTGAGGAATAGGATGTTTTGGGATCCCAGCTGTCAACTGTTTAATACTTGCTGGTGACATGGGTTTTTTTCAGGACAGTTTGCTGAGCTGGCTGGTCCAATGATAATTTTTTGATTTTCTGAAAAGGTAAGGAAATGCAGCCAAAATCAAGAGAATTTCATACACAAATAAGTCAAATCCTTGAAGGACTTGTTAATGAGAGAAGAAAATGAAAGAACATTTAAATTTACTTTGGGAACATACAGGGACTTTTCCTCTTTAGTAACAAAAATATCTATATATGTATACGGATGCTGAAAAGTTAGAAGCAGAGAAATTCTTCAGCTTTTTTCTCAGTGTTCTGTGAGAGCATTGCTTTCTCACGCAGACTAGACAAAAACAGTGAAGATGATTTTGTAAACTAATTCTTTATCTTTGCACCTGCTGTTGTTCAGTTGGTGTTGTTATGGTACACTGAGAAAATATTTTGAAATAGGTGTTGTATAGCCTCCACCAAGCATTCTAGGAGGTGGTTGATCAAGGGACCAATAGTACAGTGCTACTCTTGTGAATCAAGTTACATAAACCGATTTATAATTAATTAAATATTCCACTTTTTCCTGAACTTTGATCGTGCCATTCTTCTCCGCTCTCGCTACAGACAGAGATATATGCACTGAGTATGAAGCTCAGTCTGTATTTTGTTGATTGTTTTAACTCATAAGCTGTATAGGGGAAAGCACAGACAGCCTTGCTGATGCATCATAAATATCTCCTTGAATGGCATTTATTGTTTTCATATGAATCCATTATTTTAGCTGAAATTCCATCAGTAGTGGCTGTATCAGAGAAAAGTACACCATAAGGATATGCAACTAGTATAATCGTTTTCTTAATTTGATACCTTAATGAAGACTGTGCTAAAATAAGGATAGCATTTGTGTACTGCTTTGCACAACCAAACCACTCTAATTATGACAGGACTTGTTGCATATGTTGAATTTCACAGGAGAGGTTTTCTTCCACACTTACACCCATTTTTCAATTAATTATCTGAGTCAGATTACAAGAATGGGGAAATCTGTAAAAGCTATGACAGAACCATGATTAGATTTTAGTTGTGTTTCCTTAAGCTTGCCATCAGACTGCAGTGCCCTGTGGGAACAATTTAAAGAGCTGCAGACATCGAGAAGATTGGGCAGAATGCTGGCTGCAGACAAGGATGTTATAGAACCCCAGAATATTCTGAGTTGGAAGGGACCCACAAAGATCATGGAGTCCAACTCTTAAGTGAACGGCCCATTCCAAGATCAAAACCACAACCTTGGCATTATTAACATATTCATTATTGCCTCAAGTCCCACAAAACCTCCTGTCCTTTCTGAATATCTTTTTAGATTTCTTTCATGTCATGCGGGCAGAAGGGTAAGTTTTTAGTGTCCGCCATACAAAACTGGAGAGGCCAAAATCCAGGAGGAAACAAAGCTCTTTCTTTTGAGTGTGCCTGGCCACATCCTGTCCTTTTTGACCCACACAAGGAGGAAACAGAGCAAGGGAACCACAGGGTGGTGCTGATAGTTCATTCCTGATACTTGCAGTATTTGATTCCTTTGGAGACTGTCTTCCCAGCATTGGCTAAGTCAGAGCTATTTTGTTAATCATAACATCACTAATTTCCTTTCCTGCTGATAGCCGCATGGTGGTTCTGCTGCTGTCACTCCACAGTAATGAAATGTCATTGCAGGTGGTACAAAATGTGGCAAAGTTAAACAGTTGGGAACAAACAGCCTTCTCAGCTACAGCAGCTCAATGGCATGGATTAATTTGAGGGGAGATTCCTACATATTCTCGGGAAGATTCACCTTTGCTCTTATGCAAAGGGTGTTACATAAACGGTCTGTGAATTCTCACTGCTTGGGTTTTCTGTGGAGAGTAGGACAGAATTAGTTCCATGCTTGGCCTATCCTTTCTCGCTAACGTGATCTTTTCTAGCCACTGAAACCCTCTTCAAAGGAGGCAAAGCTACCCAATCTGCTAAGGCAGCCTGGGCCAGCTGCATCCTGAGAACGGGTGAGAGAACACACTTTGCACCCCACCTCTTCCCTAGCTCATGCAAGTGAAGGGAAAACAGGAGGAACTGCAGCCTAGAGTCACAGTTACTTCTCAAATTATCTCCTTGTGTGCCACAGCCCATATCTGTGTTGAGTCCAATCACTCCTTTCAGTGATTGGAGGGTAATTTCACGTAACAGATGAATTCAAGGCAACCACAATATGCTCCTGGAAAACTGGAGCCCAGAAAGCAAGAAAGACTGGAGGGGGAAAAAAAAAAAAAAAAAAAGGAGAGAAAAAGGGAAAAAAACCCCACAATGCGTCATGACATTGAAACCCAACAATTATAATCCTAATGCTAATTCTCATATTTTAAGCAATTTCCCAAGATATTTAATTTCTAAAGGAGTCGTTCATATGGCAAGGAATGTTTTAGGGGAGAAATTCACTACACTCCTATGTTAGTCACCCCATCCCAGAATTATTTCAAGTGTATTTCAAGGGCTTGTACCTCATGGCAGCTGTAGGAATAATATTCCAGGGGACTCCATTTCCTCAAAAGTATTTCTCAGCAGCTTCTGAGCAGAGACAAGGCACTTCTAATGGTGCTGCAGAAGCCTCCTGGGCAGTTTTACGGAGCCATTGCGCTCAGTCTGTGCTCAGAAAAATATTGCTCTCTTGTAAAGCAAATAAAACCAAGAAAAAGCTTAGAGTGAGACAATATATCTTTTTCCCCCCAATCTTCTATGCAGATCAATACAAACAGTTCAAGTTGATTGAATGTAATTCTTTGCCCAGATCAGATCAAAACCATAAAAACTAATGCACTGAGGTAGTCACCCAGTCTTGCTTTAAACATAAAACTTTTTTCCCTTGTAATGCATTAATTAATCAGGCAATCTGGTTGGTATATAGGAACCATCATTTACATTCCCATCTGCAAAATGTGTGAGAGCTTGTTACATAAATTCATATATGATAACTTTTTTGAAGTTTCATTTTGATGGCAGCAGAGCTTGATAGTTCACTTTCTATATGCTTATGTCAGAAATTATAGCCTCTTAAGAAATGCATTCTGCACAGTAGCTGAGTCTACATTATTGTAGAAGCACTACTGCATGTTCCACACAACCCAGTAAACACAGAACCTTGTCTTTAAAATATTGGTAAGAAGAGAAACAAAAATAGACATAGGCCTAGTTGAAAAGTGTCCTACTTCCTCAGAACAGGTTCTATTAAAAATCTTAGTTAAAAGCCTCCATTAAAAGCTTTTAGTAGAAAACATGCCTCATATGGCCCCCTGAAGCCTGATGAAGCACCCACCAGAGTGATTTGTAGCTCAGGGAGGCACAAGCACCACAGTGGATGTTAATTGCCATCATGGCAAACTCTCTGTCTCCTTTTTTTTTCCTATGGTTAACATTTTATGGGCAATGAACCACAGGAAATAACTGCTACTGATTATAATGAAAATGCTGAAACCTCTTAAATTATGGGACCAGGCAGGAGCAGCACTGATGTAATTACTATGTTAATGATCAAGTAATATTTAAGTACTCCTGTGTGATTTTCTAGTATTTTTTAGTACTCATCTCTAATGTCCTGTGGAGGGTTTAAGAGCTGTTGCCATTCCCCTGCTGGGTTCCCATGCAGAGACTCTGATAGCTGTGCTAGGCCCGCTCAGGTCTCACAGCAGGGCCCTGGGCTCCTTCTGCTGCTCTGCTCTTCGTGTGGAGGAGTTGCCCATAATCACCTCTAAGAGCGCCTTCGATCCTGCTCTAGGGGTCTAAAGAGGCACCAGCATTGTGATTAGGTTAGGATTTTTATAGGAGACTGAAAGTCTCTTACCATTCCTTTCTCCTTTAGTACCGAAGGCAGAACTAGGAGACAAAAGGCGAGGAATCAGAAAGGCCACTTTGGCAAAGGAAGCGTGGAATGCACACACCCGTAACTCTGAATTCTCACCATGCTACAGGCTATGTTTGACACATCTCTTGCAAACTAGCATCTGGTAATTTTTGAAGTACAGTATTCATGTATCTAGATACTTTTGGGAGGAAGAAAATAGAATGCAACTGTGGTTCTAATCTGACAGCTGGCTCCTAAGCACACCTGCCATGGAGCTGCCTTAACACCAACTGCTCTTCCCCTGACAACTTTGAGCAGAAGGCTAATAATCATGTACTGGAAAAGCAAGTGTTATAATGATATTACTAAAAACTTTGTTCTGGGTTTTGGTTTTTTTTCCCCTGCTTCTTGTTTTTTATTTAAAGAAGCCTTCACGATGTCTAGTGATACAATAATAGGCTTGCAAATCCTATAAATCTACAACAAGATCACAAACTAAGGAAGTTTACTCTTAAATTGGTATTATAAAGTCTTAGACCTGGTAGATCTAATTTAAATTTTTTTCTTTTAGTGCTGGTGACCAGTGATGGATCCGGAATCTCTGTGCTAAGGCCACCGAAGCCTCTGGGCCACAATGAAGGTTAGAGCCTCCTGCACTGCTCACCACTTTTGTATTAACTCCCCTGCACAGAAAAGGATCTGTATTTCTGTTGTGCTATTATTTGACTGGAAAAATTAACCCTGAAATTTTCACATGTGATATTTAATCCTTTGTACTGTGACTATTCTAATGGGGGAAACTAAGTGCAAAATGTCATGTGTGTGTAGCTGAGTATTGTGCCTCTCACGTGAGGGTGGGGCTTGCTGCAGCTGTGGTGGTCCAGGTAAAGTAAAGAATGAGAGCTATGAGACATCATTGTTTTTTTCTTTAGAAGAAGCAACCCACAGCCCCACTAAAGAACTCTGATACTTGTCAGAGCCTGATGCCCAGATTCTGGTGGAGCAATACAAACACAGGACAAAATGCAACCCTGCTACAGTAGGGAAAAACAAATGGATGCAAAAATGGAGGATTTAACAAAGTGAATCAAGGAGACAGTTTGTGAAAGAGGCAACAATCTCAGAGCTTTTGCATTTTAGTCATTACTTACACAAAGCTGACAGCATGACAAGAGATCTCGAAGAACAAGCCAATAGCCTGTTCCCGGGCTGCGCAGTCCAGGGAGGTTTATGGCTAATTAACTCCATCTGAAAGTACTCAAGCCACCCTGCAGCTTTTCTGCACTCCTTCCTTGTCTGCAACTTTTCTGTCTGCATTTGGAGCAACCAGAGTATGTACTGACCTTGGAGGCACACAGCTACACAACCTGAGCCCTGAACAAGGAGGACAGAGATCTCCCCAGGAGAAATAAGGAAAAGAAAGCAGAGGAGAAAACAAAGTGACAGGATTACTGTGTGAGTCAGAAAGAACAATAACACTAACACCAAGTGGGGAAGGAGGGAAGGAGGGAAGGAGGAAGGGAGGAAGGGAGGGAGGAAGGGAGGGTGAGCCCATTTGACCATGAGTCCCCTGAGTGGGTGTGGAGGGGTTAGAGAGTGGGTCTGCAGGAGCGGGCATCAGAGCAGGAAAATTCCTCTTCCTGAAGGTATAAAAGATGCCGAGCTCAGGACCCCCTCCCACCACACCAGCTCCAGCGCAGGAGGAGTCCTGCACACCCCTGCACAAGCCAGAGCCACGGCAGGAGCATGGAGCTTCCCTGGGGCTGGCTGCTCCAGCACTGGAATTTTCCAGCCCCAGGCAAGGACTGGCTGGAGCCTGCGTGGCACAGCATGGCACAGTTCATGTCTTGCGTGTGTGAGAGACTGAAAAGCTGAACTTCAGTAGTTCAGCAAGGACAGTTATTATGTGTCTAAGCCATAGGGCAGAGAATCTGTTCAGAGGCTGAGAACTGTCAGACTCCTACTGTCCCTGCTCAGGTTCAGCAGATGAGCACCTCTACCACATCACCCTGTCTTTTTGCAGGATAAAGTTGCTGGAAAAGTACCTGGCTCTTATCATCCATGTGCCTGTTCAGGGCTCTGCCTCCTTTTATCCGAATCTCTTATGTGTCTTTGACCAACCAGAATTTTAGTAGACTTTTGACATTTTACATTACTTACCAAAGATACCTTCTCTGCTCTTTTCATACTTGTCAGGTGTACAGAGCTTGGCAGCGATTCCTGAGGAGAGATATGCATTGCTTATCTGTCGTCCATAAACTGCTGGAAATATGTGATGGAGGAACAAGTATCCCTAAAAAAACCCAGGTGACTAAAACACCAGTAAAAAATCAAGATAATTTTTATATTTTCTTACAGGCAAGCATGTGTAGTTTGAGGACAAATATTTGAAGATGCTAAATGGCAAGCAGAATTAATTCTGCTGCAGATAACTTTGTTTCTCTAATTACAGAGAACTGACTGACAGACTTCTTTTAGTATTAATAGATGCTTTCCCCATAAATGCCAGCTCAGCAAAGGGATTCTCAATTTGTAAATGTGCATCACTAATTTTGATTTTCAGTCAGTAATCTCAGCCTGAGCATAGATATACACATTCTGCACACACAGAAATTCTTGCATCTTCATGTTCTCTTTTACACAAAAAACAGTTCAATCCTGTACATTAAGCAGATTTTGTAAGAAATTTGTAAGTATTGAAAGGAAACCTGTTGTAAATAATAATCTGAAACCAGAATTTTGCTTTTTAATAACACTACAGGAGGTCCATAAGCATATTTCAAATTATATTTTAATATACTGATATAACTTAATAAACTGATGCTTAAATACTTTTAAAGCAGCACTGTAATTAGATGTGTCTCTTTGAAACTTTCAGTTAAATAATTGCACTCTAATGTAAAGAAAAACAGCTTTTCACTAAACAATTTTGCTTTCATCAGCTGAGATTAATACACTTAATAAGCAGTTGTTATTAAACTAAACATTCAATAATGAGTCATTATAGCTATATTAAATTCTTAGGGCCAAGTGCTGCAGCTTGTACTCCTGGAAATGGGCAAAGTTCCCATTGCCTAAATGGGAGCTTTTACTGTATATGAATTGTAGGACTTGTCCCAAAACTAGCTCGAAAAACTAATAAGGAAAAATTACACTGTGCTGAAGCCGAGTTTGAAAACAGAGGTTTCAGTTCTTACCTATTGCTTCTGCCTTAAGTCACATACTTGCATTATGTCTGCATATATTTCCTGCACCATTCATCATTTTACAACAGCTAAAAAGGAGCTGCCTAGTTCTAACTTAATGATATTTCAATTTAACATAACTACTCTAAAAGTCATCATAGGAGCTAAGATATCTCTGGAGATCTTGCTCAGTTTTTGCTTCTTAAATATGATCTAGTTTTTGAGTAAGAATACCATTCAGATCTAAAAAAGGATTTTAAAATCGCTTTTGAATCAATAAAAATTCTGTTAAAATCAACAAAATTATGAACTCAGCTGACTTAAAGAGAGACTTTTGTAAAATTGGTCGTCTTAGAGGCCACCGGATACATTTGTAAGGTATGTATTTTTCTTCAGTTTAAAGAAGAAAAAAATAGCATCTTTTTTTTTAGTGAACTAAAAATCTTCAAAATTGATGGTGATCAGGTGAAATACCTGAATTTCTAACAGGAAGTTAAATGGTCTTATGGATAAATATTTTCATTCAAAACGCAAAGTTGTTCTGTGAACATTAGCAAATATTCTTTCATGTTGTTGAAAACACATTGGTTTTTAGTAATGACAAACTTTTTAAATATGAAGAGGTGTCCGAACCAGCTGCAAACACTTCCACTGAAGTCTAACTATGGCATTTTAAAAGACCTGAGAAAGTTATAATGATAGAACAAATACATAGCAGCACTTGGTGTGGCATGCCAGTCAGCAAAGCTCTGAACCAATGGACTTCACCAGCCAGATGTGATATCTTTTTATTTAGCGGTTCATGTTGCATTTTTTTGTCCATGAAATTTGAGTGTTAACTCTGCAAAATATTTTTACTAGATCAGTATTGGATATAGGAATTTTAGGTTTTGTTTTTGTGTATAATTTCTGAGCCATCAAGACATCTTCTCCATCACTTGTTAGCAGGAATTAACTTTCCATCTTTAAAGCACAAATATTGTACTTTCTGCTAGAGTGACAAGAATGTGCATAGATCTATTATCCTTGTGAGACATGAAGCTAATAATTTGAATTTGAAAACAGTATTCTGTTCCTTTTAAACTTTAATACTTGTAGTTAAGAACAATTTAGTATAGCAATAGTCCTTGAAATGTTCAAATGCTTTTGAGACTTGATCCCTGAATTACCACTTTAAAAAAGGAATTATTCCTTTTTTTTCTTCAAATAATGTTGTTTGGGAGTTCAGGCTGCACAATCCACAAATGCCTCAGTGTGGATCCCAAGTGGAGTTTGTGCTTGTTATTTAAATGAGTTGGTTTTGAGCTTGTTAAGTAGAGTGGCATTTGAGCTCTCTCAGCCTAGAGCTCTACAAGGTGAATGACTTGCACAAGGACTCCATGGTGCTCCTTTTCAATTTGCCTTCAAACTCCCTCAAGCCTTGAAAAAATCAGTTTCACTATAACAAGAGTTTAGCCTTTAACATGCAAAGCTCACAAGCCCTTAGTCTTCAAAAGGCCAATTTAACAGGAGCAAGAAGAAAACCCACAACACAAACTTATTTTGTTAAGTCTGCAGGTGAAATGCATAGTTAGTGGAAATTCTTGATTCTCCCCAAGTCTGACATTGGAAGTTTGAACCTGAAAGAAGGAAAGGTTAGAGGTTGTTTAGCATCAGTGGATATACTGATATACAAGTTGAGTCTTACTCAATATCATATAGGTTTAAAGCAGTTTCAATGAATGGCTAATTAAAATCACAGAATAATAGAGTAGACCATTGATTCACCAAGGGCAGTAGTGGCAAAACATGCTGCTGCCTTTCTTTGGGGAGAAGAACTGGTCTGTGGGTTTAGGGGAAATGATAGACCTAATTTCTCTCTGTCCTACTAATGGAACTGATCCATCTCCTGAGATTGTGTGGTTTAAGCTGAAGAACATCACAAGGATAGTAAGGAAGGTAAGATTCTGGCTAATGGGAAGCTAATGGTAAGTCATAAACAGTGGGAATAATGAGGTTGCAGAGGAGTTATTAGTGAAAAAGTTGACCTGGCATTAGATACCAGTCAATATTTTCGTCAATTATGTGACAGAAAATGAGAACATGCTGTTGAAATTGGTGGTGATGTGAAGCTGGAAAATCTTCATTCATGTGGGAAGTAAACTTTAGGAGGATAAGGAATGCACTTAGGAGATCCTGTGTTATGAAAAGCTTTTTCATCCATCCTAGAGAACGTTTAGCAAAATGATTTTCTCATTTGGGATTGCTCAGTTTGGTGTTGTATTTGCATTGCAACAAGGTTCCAGAATCTTAAACACCTACAAGGGCTTTGGCTCTAGTGTTTTGAAGCAGTAGCTTGTTTTAAAAGGCAGTGATTGTGATGATCTCTGTGGATCTGTAAGCACATGATAGCACTGCAAGAATCAGCACACCCTTGCTGGGAATCAGGTACACACAGCGCTGGCTGCACCAGCAGATCCTCCTTCAGTAAGAGCAGACAGCCAGCCCTCTGTTCTCATTTTTAAGATACAGGCCTAATTACATTCTTCTAGGAAATCTCACTTGGAAATCTGAAACTTCCTGCATTTCTCTCATAGCTGCACCAACAGGCAAAATAATACAGGCCGTGCAATAATTAATTTATAAAAATAATCATGAATTGTAATTATACCATCACATGAGAAAATCATTACAGGTTTTGTAACTAACCTGATGGAGATCAACCATCCTGCTCTGTCACCTGCAGCTGTGAATACTGAATGTGATCCGTGCAAAGTCACAGAGACAAATGCCTGGAGAAATACTAGGGTGGGATTGCAAGCTCGCCCTCAAGAATTATTATGTTTTGATGTGTTGTCAGAGTCTGAGCTTAAGGCCAGAGTTCATTAAAGTGTTATCAGGCTGCTGCAAGAAAAGAACAGAAAAGCACAACTACTTGAACTTTCCCACTCAAACCAATGCTTTGAATATTTTCTGCATTGTTCCTGACAAGTTTTAAGTTACAATATCAGTCATGTCTAATATGTTGAAAGATTGGTAAGGGAACTAATAAAAGCTTGCTATTGATCAGGCATGTGACTTGTAATAAGAATCTGCAATAATTTGAGTAGCAATGATAGTTTCTAAGAGAATTGCCACATACATAATGCCAGTGATTTCTAGTATTTTCTGCTCCCTGTGGGAGGATGGACACATATTACTGGAATTTGTTGTATAATGATTCACAAGAAAGGCAGTTCATAGTCCCAAATCAATTCTTATCTGTCTTTTTAAGATCAAGACTACATGTGATTAAACTTCAGATTAGATACAAGTGTATGCTACTCCCACTCTAAAAAAATATTTCAAAAGCTCTTTAATAATATTTGTTCATGGTTTTGTCATTTTCCTTTCATATTCCCCTTCATATTTATTCTTTCCTCTTTATGTTTAACATATATGTTATTAAGTCAATGAAATTTAAGAGCAGCTTCTGAAAGAGAAATGGGTGCACCTTACTTTACTGAGCAGCTGGGTACAGATATACCAACTTACAGGTTAAAGTCTGGTCTTACAGTGGGATAAATCTGGAATAAACTGGCTTAAACTGGTAATGCTAATACCTTTTTACATTGAGATAACAAAGCAGGACTTGGATTCAATAATTTGTGATAGCAAATGAAATGGGGAGGGCAATGTGCACTTGGTCAGCAGTGCACAAGTGACAGGTACTTGAACTAAATGCAGCTCACAGCTACCACTCATTCCCAAAGAAACCTCCATCCCACATTGTATGTTCTGTTTCTCTCATAAGAGTCTTCTCTTGAAGAGATTTAGCTTTCTATGTGGTCTTGTAAGCCTGCAAATGATGAAGAAATAAAACAAAAATAGATGAGTTGTGAACTTTACTATTGGATTGACTTGGCTTGCTGATAAAAAGTCTGTATCTAAAATGAAGCTATTATATTAAATTAATGATCCAGCTACCATACAGCAGTAGCAACATATTTTAGTTTCAGTATTTTTGGTTGGCTGAATAAAATAACTTATTCACTTGTAAATACTTAAACAGAAGCAAAAACATCCTAAGTGACTTATATAATGATCCTTCTTAAGAAATGATGAGATATTCACTTCTGAATCTATTCATGAAGAAAAATTAATACAATTATAACAAGAATGGGTACATTTACCAGCCAGATGACAGAAGAAGATTCTAATAAAATAAGCAATACTCATAATAATGCAAATTTTCTTATTCAGAAATATTCCTGAAATGAATAATGTTTGAGGTGTTTTTCCTGTTAAGGATGCTTTTGTGGCTGATGCATAGACAAAATTCATTAAGTTGACCTTCCACTGTGACATTGTTCCAACTGACATCGTGACCCATCTATTCCCTCCTGTATTACATTCACTTGTTTATTGCATGTTTGGCTCACCTACCTGTGTAGTATTTCCCATGCCACATGATAGTTTGTAAAGTAGCAATCATGTTTTGACAGCTCTGGTAAAATTGGTAAGTAGAATTATACATTGATACATTTTTTTGTATCTATTTTAAGAAAACCTTTAAATAAAAAAGTTTAACTGAGAAATTCAGATATTTATTAGACAATACTCTGACCCTCAAATGACAGTTCCTTCAGCATCTCACAAATAAAGAACTAAAGAAACACATTAGAGTGCTTAATTTTTATTGTTTTGCACAATGCTTCTGCACAGTTACAGTCTCCACTCTCCCCAAAACTTGTGAGCGAGGCGACGTGCACAAACTCCCATGATTTTCACTGAATGCAGCATAATTCTGTTTAAGCACAGCCCATAGTGAAGGAGCTGGTGAACTGCTCCAGTGAGTCCAGAGAGACCTGGAAAAGCATTTTCAAAGCTGTGTTTCCCAGTCCACAGGGGTTACGAACCCAAACCTGGATTTGCTGTGGTGTGAGGGACCTTGCAACTGCCCCTGCAATAGGGCTTGGGTGCACTGAGGTGCCTGTGTTTAGATTAGAGGACACTTGGAAATTATTTTAGTTCTTTGACAAGCACCAGGAGATGGAGCTCCAGACTGCACAGCACAGTTTCTTGGTGCCAGAACAATGAAACCTGTTATTTTTGCACTGTTAAATGCTTCTTTCTTTTCAGCTCATCATTTTCAGGATTTTTTTAGATCATCTCTCTACTTATGGGAATTAAATGCTCCTTCTTTGAAGCGCTGTGTTAACCCCAGGGAGCAATTGCTAATGTTTTTCTTCATGGATCTACAGCCTAAAGTTGAAGAAAATAAAATCTGATCAGGGAGAAATCAGAACAGACATTGATTTAAAACAGGTTTTGGGGATTATTCTGGTAGTGTACAGTAACTATAAATCTATCATCTTCACAGTTTTATGAGTATAAGGAAATGCTCAAAAAGTAAAATTCCTTGGAAAATACTATCAGGTACATCCCTACTAACTCTCTTTAGAAATGGAAAGAACAAAGTTCTTTATGTAAAAGCATAGTAGTTAGAAAGGGGAGAAGGAAAAAACACGAAAGTTCTCCATGATACAGTGTGTGTATTCCTTCACTGGCATTTCAAAAATGCCACATTTTGGGGGTATTAATAATTTTAGGTCACATTTAATCACTTCTGTGAAGAAAAAAAAGTCATTGCTTTGTTCAAAGCAGTGAATTTTGGAGCTGTCTGAGAAATCAACTTCTAAGGAAGTCTAACCAGAAAACTGTTCTCATATGTGACCTGAGAACAACATTCTAATAAATCTCTTAAAAAGTGAACCCTTTATGAAACAAAATTAGTTCAGTTCTGGTTTAGCCTCCCACCTCATGAGAAGCCTGATACAGCAATTAACCTTGTTTTTAACTGATATTTAAACTTAGAGTGCATGCACACACATGCTTTGATCTCTAGTCAGATTTTTGATACCAATCAGGGAGATTGTGTCCAACATCCCAGAGCTGCAGGTTCTTCAGAGCATGTTGCTATCAACATTTTCCCAGTAAAACAGTTACATGTTGAGAAAAAAACTTTAAAAAGCTATAGAGAGGCTTAAGAACATAATTCATGCTGACTTTTACTTTTTGTGTATGTCAATACCTTTTCATTAAATCACAGTGATTTAAACTGATTTTTTTTTTCCCCTCTGTGCTACGTAAGGTGAGAATATAGAGTAAAAAACAGATCTTGTTTTTATGCTATAGTGCTTCAAAACTGTGATATTAATTCTGGCAAAAATCGTCTACAAGAGAGCTTTATGCTAGTTATAAATGTTTGACATAGGAAATGTGTGAGAGACCAATTATGGGCTGATCAGAAATATCTCTTGACATTTTTAGAGTGCAATGTGAGAAGGGTTCATGTATTTAATTATGGCTTTTTCAAATAGGGTTCTCCAACTCAATGGGAGTCACTACACTTAGTGTTCTAAGGAAAGATAATGTAAGATTTTTATGATGGGGAGAAGGAAAAGAACATGTCTTCAGGCTGAAATGGTTATCAGGTTTTAGATCAATCACCCTTATGTAAGTTTTTCCATTGGTAGCAAGATATTAAGATATTTACCGACAACATAGATCAGACTGAATGGATTGTATGAAGGAAGGAGGAAAAATGAGAATATACTCAGCATACAGACTATAGAGCTTTCATTAAGAGTCTAAATAAGATAGCTGTTAAATAACTTACCTCACACTGTCTTGCCAAAGATTGGAGAATGAAATCATGCTGTAAGCTTAATATTTTTTTTCATATTTTTAAAATTGGACTTACCAGTATACAATCAAAATTTCATTTTCCTAAAACCACTCTTCCATGTTTATACTCAAAATACTTGGAAATACAAAACAAGAGCATACAAAATATTATTTACCCGATCTGTGAAATTCATGGAATGAACCGGCCATTTTGGCTCCTAGAATTACGAAAAAGTTATATTTTGAAGGCCACGGGCTGCCCTCACATCTTTGTTACCACAGCACACCCTGATGGGATCATAGCAGTGAGTGAATGTACAAATTGTACTTGAACTAACCACCCAAGGCTGCAAAAAAAGAGAGGAAAACTCACTCTAGATAGTTAATTCAGAGCCCTGCCTGTGGTCTGACACCAACATAGGTACCACTTCTGTGTGCTTGTATTCTTGTTCTGCTGCTGGGTCCTCGTGGTTGTGAAGAACTCATCTTCCTCTTCATACCAAAATATGCAACTGGCTTCAAGAAATTCCCAAAAAGTCAGAAAAATGTTAGTTTAAATGTGTGCAGATTCTCAAACTTTGTTCTGCTGAGGGTAAGTCGTGCAAGAAAGATTCCAGTTCTCGATATTAAGAGGTGGTCAAATAAATAAAACACAGCTATATTTACACTACTTCAGATATGTTACACAGTCATGAAGAGAGAAAGCCTTTTCTGTTCTGTTGAATTGTAAATGCTCCATATGTGAGAAAAATTTCTGTATCAAAATACAGTTAACAATGCAAAATGATGAGAATTCCTGTTTCAGTATGATAACAGGATCACAGAAAGTGCTCTTGTTACTTCTAGAAAAGAGGGTGGGTATATATAGAATATGCCTGGTAGCAGCTTCTATAATTAACATTGAAAAGTAGTTAGCATTGTAATTCCCTGTTTTCAATCACTTACAGCTTTATGAAACATCTCCCTTTTGTGCTGCAATTTTCATCCTGGATTTATGCCAATGTCAGCATTTTAAAGCATGGAGAAAGAGTCTTCTGTATTCCCAAGAAGAGAAGACTGAAAATACACACTCACAGGGGTGACTGCTCCGTGCAGTTCTGTGCCCCGGAGTTCTGTTGTTTGAATGGTGCAGTTTGCCAAGGACTGGACCTTGCCAAGGCCCACGACTTTGTCCCAGGGGACAGTTGTTAGTGATTTGTTCGTATGGAAAAGGAATAGCATGTCGTGAACGAGCTAATGCTCAGGGAATTGACACAAGGGTTTTTTCCACCCACATTCCCCACAGGAAGGTTTGTTGGCTAAGAAAGTTAGAAAAATTGATGTTCAAGCTCCCACATTTCTCTTTAAACCAGCACTAAGAGCTGCCTTACACACCAATAATCTTAGTTGCTTATGTTTTGGTAGCAGGATACATTGACATTTGAGAAGAAACCAGGCAAAGTTTTTACATCTGTGCAAGGCTCACACACATACTTAAGCATTGTCCCAATTTAGAGCAGAGCAGAAAGAAAGAAAAGATTTTTAGTGTGATCACAGTTTTCATAAATACCTGCAAACTGTAGAATTTTTGATGTGTCTGCAGTCGTAAATATGTCTGTTAAGCATGCAGTTTTTAAAGGTCAAGTAAGACTCTTTAAATTTCTTGTAATTACAATCTTTATTCTGCAAGGATAGTAACGTTTGCTTACTCTTAGAGTTAAACCGTTTGTGAAATATAGCAAAATGAAAAAATTCCCTAGGTGTGTAAAGACACAGTTTAATCCATGGCAAAAGGAGAAATGCTTTACCTAGCAAGCTGATAGAACCCAGGGTGTTCTTTTTGTTAATTGATGTAAACATTAAAAAGAAATTATCTTACCTGTACACACATCCACTTCCTTGTGGAAGTGCACACAGAGAATCTCCGATGTTTCCTCTTTCCATATTCAATCACATCTTTGTCTTTTAAACACTCAGCAAAAGCTAAGACCACAGTTTCACGGTCAGCTTAAGCGATCTGCTAAGGTCTTTCTTCTCTTCACCTCCAGCATCTCTGCCACCCAGAGAAATCCAGGAAATGCTCTAGCCGAGAAAAGAAAATAAAAACTTCTGTATGGGCTACTCTCCCCAGTTTGATCTGCTGCTTTTAGGTTCTTGGCTCTGCTGATCCCTAACTTATTGCTCTGAGCCCAGTTTCTCTCCAATGAATTTCCTTCAATTCATATTAGAAATAGAAGAGAGAAGGGATGTAACTCCAAAACCATTATCTTCTCCCCTGTGGATTGCTACACAAACATGAAATTGGTACAATGTACATGAACATGTACCAACAAACTGGCAGTGTCTACAGATTCCCTGCTACGCCAGCAGCTGTACAAATAAAAGCACATATATAAAGGAGTCATAATCTTGGCTAACTATAAGATACAACAAGCAGAAAAAGCATCTTTACTAGCAGTAATTTTAGTGTGGTTTTGGGCAGGGAACCTACGGATGCAGTGGCCACACTACAAAGGCAAATCCATCAGTACTTTGTGTTCAGGAATAGGAAAGCAAAACTTTGCTCACTCAAGGATGCTTAATATTTTAGGAGCTGGCTTCCATTTTCAAAAGTTTTAGGCAGTTCAGAGTCAAAAAGTGGCCAGATGCACAAATATGTGGTAATTTGGAAAAAGTGCTTTAGAAAGGCCCCCAGTAGCTCAGGGTTTAGAAAGGCCCCCAGTCAGCCCCCGTAGACGTGAAAGAGTCAATCACTCTCACCCAGCTCTGAGCACCGCGCGCAGAGCTGCTTCCATCATCGCAGCTGACCAGACACCTTTGCAAATCTGACTCAGGTAATTTCTAGAGTTTTTACTTGGCACTCTAGTCTTAAATAAAGAGATAAGAAGCAGACTGTGCTTTTAGCCCCCTTCTTTTTTCCCCCAAGTTTTTTTTTTTTTAATTTTTACCTAGTTTTTAATAGAATTTTCTGCTGACGAGCTCTGCTGCTTAAGTTGTGTATGAAAGGTACCTGATTCCCTGTGCATCTGCCTGTACTTATGCATCTCCTAGACTATCCTGACAGTTTAAACACTGGGCTGAGTCTGAGTCTTGCCATTGCAAGCCTGCTATCTAGTATTTTACAACAACAAAAAATGCCTCAAACGGAGGAAAACTTTCTTTAGATTTTCTCATTGACATTGAATTAAGGTTTCTGATAATTTTCTTCTTTGGCTCCACAGGTATCTCCTAATGATCTTTCCCAATTAGGATTGGTACATTTAGCCCAACCAAACCGGACAGGAGTCCATTTGAGCCCATAGTACAACTTTTGGCTTAGATAAACCAATTTTCAAGTGAAGCAAAACTCAGTTCCTTGTCCTAATAAATGGTGTAAGTGGCCAAATCATCAGAGCTAAATAGCGGATCCAAAAGACCTCTTGTCTGATAACCTCCAGCCAGCCTCCAGGCAAAGAAAGACTTCTTTGGCAACATCAGAAAACTCTTAAAGTCAGAACAACAGAGATTCTGTAAGTGATACTTCCTGTAAATTATACAGCATATCCCTAATGATAGGAAATATGAATCTGTGGAATTAAATGGCAGTGCTCAGGAAGATGACATGTCTGCTCTTTCAGACTGGTTTTAGCCAGAGGTTAAGCCAAAGGCTAAACTTGTCCCTGCTGAGCAAGAGGCCACGGGCTTGAGGCTCACAGATGGAGTGTCTAATTACTGTGGTTAGATCAGGTTGAGCACTGGCCTTGGTGTGTGTTGGCTTTCTCTGCCAGCTCTGAGAGAGTGCTAGTGTTAAGTTATCTCTTTTAAAATCCTTTTATGGTTATTGATCAGCATTTGTCCAAGAACCTTTCAGAGAACACTCAAGAGGTTACATAAATGATTGGCAAAAAACCACAAAAAGGAGCCTGGTGTGAGTGAGCATCAAGCATTCAGTGGTCTAAAGTCGGATTTGAGTATTCAATTTGGATAATAGTTTATTACACCACTGAAAGCAGTGGCCATTGGAGGGGGCTTCTGAAAGGACCAAGGGTCAAACCCATAACTCTGTTTTCACACATCTTCAACCCAATTTAAGGGTGTTAGCTAATATGCACAAACTTGTAAACCTTTCTGTTTCTGGAGACGATGGTGGTGTTATTGTTTGATGTACCACTAAAGTAACTGCCTGATGGTTCTGCTTAAGTAGAAAATTAGACCTTTTTCTGGTTTTTTTTGCTACTATCAGTAAATTATGCCCAGCTGTACTCTAAAAGCCTCAAGTTTTTATTTTTCTCTACTGAATAAGATATTTACTTCATTAGAATGATAGTAGACTTATAGAAGTAGAGTTTTGTGTAGGTTATAATGGCACTTCAAGATATCCTTCTTATATTCAGTAATTTATTATTAATCCTTCAATTATATGTTGAAGATAGAAGGTTAAATATTGTCAGGTTGTCATCACCTTTATATATAACAGAATATATAAATTGGAGACACCCTTATAATGGTGATATTTGCTTCCAAATACTGCTGATGGTTTGCTGCTGATATGGCCACTGTGCTGGACGAGTTGTCTTCAAGACCCAACTCATGCTTCCAACACTGTGCTCTGGTACTCAGTGACATATTTTAGCTACCTCAGTGGAGCGGACCAGACTTTGATGAGAAAAAATTGCAGCTTTGAGGCTTCCCAAGACCTCATAGAGTTTTACCTTCCTGACTAGGTTCAATTCCATGACACGGAGTTGGAAATTTTGTATAAAGTGTGGTGATGCCACCTGTCAAACAAAATTCCTCATTCTAATAATTCTAGGAAATCAGCCTCACTTAAAAGAGCTGTGAGGTTTCTCTTCTGCAGCTCCATGCTCTCTGGAGGCTATTTCTTGACACGTTGAGTATGATGGCTCCCAGTTGTTCAAAAGTGTGTCTCTTGCCATCATTGTACATGGCTAATTGCATTTTATAAAAATGGTTTGCAAGTGATTTGTGAGGGAGATATGCATTATAGCTTGCACTTCATGTTCATTTCCAAATTCATTTATCTCACATAAGTGTTTTCTAAAAGTCAAGAAGTAAAAAATATAACTAGAAATAGTTTTCAGAAGCCTATTACTGCAAGTTCTTCTACAGGGAAATGAACAAAATAAAGTTTAAATGATTCTTCATTGCCAATAGTTCTCCTTGATCCAATTATAACTTCTTTACCTATCGTTACACAAGACTGATTTAAAGATAACTGTCCAGATTGATCTGAGAAGAAATGCATTAAAACATTTATGTTATTACAATATACACAAAATGCATTAAAGTAATGAGACCAGCCTGACAGAAACTCACAAAATCAAAGACTTTCACAGGGGAGGTTGAAATGCCATTTTTAACACACCCAGCAGAGAGATTACAGCTTTCGTAGAAGATGAAATTACATGCTTTTTTGAGACTCCCTAATAAAGAATCACTCCGACATATTGTAATGGTCTCAAAATTATATGGTATTTTAATCCTTTGCATTTGTCTTTTTATTATGTAAGTTAGATTTCTATCAACATTTCAACACCCTGTCTTAGTCAAATTATTATATTTTCATTACTTTTTCTTTTGCATAGGAGTAGCAGTATTTATTATTAACTGTCTCAGTCCCAGAGACCCTTCTTGTTCTCTCTTTCAGGAAATTGGTGGCATTTTTGTTTCAGCTTTGGTTTTAGACTAGCAGTAAAGCATCTTTATATACATTATCAAAGATCTTTGAAAATTACCTCTTAAAAACTAAAGTCAGCTGAAGGTCTGTTGGTAACAGCACAAAATCATCAGATTCTTCTTTCAGAAGCAGTTTCTCCAGCTCCAAGCCCCATGGTAAGTTTAGGAATTGCAGCATGACTGCTATTCAGTACTCAGCACAAAGTCATACCTCTTGATGAACAAGAAGTTTTTACTGTCAAAGCAATGGTGAAGGATAAGATGGAGGTCTAATAAATACAGTGGATGAATTGAGAGATATGAGTATTAAATATCAAGAAAAATCTGAGCATTTACATTTTTCTCTAATGCATTTTTTATGTTCATAACCCTTTGCATTGTACTATATTCTCTGAACTAAGAACTTCTGTGTGTCAGAGTAAATGTGAAGGATAAAGTGAAAGTATAATAAATAAAGTAGACGAGCTGAAAGATATGAGTAATAAGCATCAAGGAAAAAGCAAAGCGTTTTACACTAAAGGTTTTTTTATATTAATTCTATTTCACTACTTTCTTATTCAATCTATTGGTAAAGTATCCAGCTGGTCAATTGTCAAGGAATGTCTGAAAGTTTAGAAAAAATATAAACCAAGTACAAACTATTTTTATAAATGACCAGATAAGCTAAAAATTTATTTTGAGAGGAGGTATCTTCTAGGCTTATCTGAAGTAATTTTTCTGGTGTAGGCACAGGTGAACCTCAGCTCTGATCTGGGGTATGTCATTTGCACAGTAGGTCTAGGCTGTAATTTAAGAGGTGCTAACCTGTTCCCATTTGCCCTGTTATTAAATAACGATCTCAATAAAAGACTGAATTTTTAAGATCATTATGCAACTTCCAGAAAGCACAAATAATCAGTTCTTTCCCGATCCTTGCAGGCCAGGACAAAGAAGGGTTTGGTTGAGTCCTTTGACCATAGGAGCATGTTATGTGTGAGAGCTGGCCCGGACCTTTTGCCATTGTCACTGACAGTCAAACACATGATGCGAGGACTGACTGGAGATGGGCAACCATCACTCCCCAGGGAAGACTGCGTGTTCTGACAATGCTCAGGTACATCCAGGGGCACTTTCTAGGAGAAACAGCCTTATGGACAGTAGGGGCTGCATCTGTGTTTCCATGTTACAGAGATTTCAAATGCACTTCTGCTGGCCCATAAAAGTAGCCCATTCTCTGGATTGTGTTCAAGATGAGACAGGATCCAGATAGAGAACCTTGAGTTCAGGATTTTATGCTCTCCTCTGAGGGTGGGTGCAACTGTCCGGCAAAAGTTGCCCCTGAAAACTTGAGCTTTGTCTTGTGCATGTTTACCAAATGCAGTGTGAATGCAGAAACACTTGTGAAAAAATCATGCTCGGCGTGAATTCAGGTGTGGTTCAGAATGATGCATTTGAATTTTAAAAAGCTTAATGCTCATTAACTGCAGGGTTTGTTGTGTCTCCCCAAACCAAGACATGTTGCTGCTGAAAACTGCTTAGTTTTTGAGGACTGGTTCAGCATAAGAGTAGCATGGAGTATGAAGGGCTATAGTTTAAAATAACTGCTGACGAAGAAACTTCTGTGGGAAACTTGCCAGGCTTATAAAAGGAAAAGATACCATAGCAGAATATAAAAACAGATAAATAATAAATTGCAACTTCGTCTGGAGCTGTGGAGTGTGCTAGTATTTACGGTTTTGAAAGGTTTTATGGAGAAAATATTTTATTTTTTATGTTGTGAAATATATAGCAACATAAAAATGTAATGGTTGGCTTAACCTATAAAGAGTTTTTTAATCAGTAAGTTCCTGACAGAAGGTGGAATTTGTATCTCAGTACAGAATTTTTTTTTTTGCTTTTAATTTTCGAAGTTCAAGATGCCTTGAAGTTCCCTGACGTTATAGGATAAATTTTCAAAGCTCCATGCAGGAGAGATGCCAACATGAAAAACATCAAGCAAACGATGAGTTATGTTTGTGCATCTCCTGTGTTGTGTTTTGATAATTTCTCCCATATATCTGCATAAAGATAGGGTTTGTGAGCACAGTGAAATTATAGATTGAGCCAGTTATTTTCCTTCTTCCACGTTATGTGGAAATTAATAAAGTAATTAAATGTTACATTTACTGTTCATCGAATTACTTGGTTGTTTGGTAATTATTAGTGTGATTACAAAGTGACATAAACAACCGTGTGGCTCAAATGTGCAATTATGTACAATATATGCTGAGCTGACACACAGAGAACATATTCCCCTGATTTTGCAGGCAATTAATAAGTGCTCAGGCAAAGCAGCTTGTGCTAAGAGCTGTAAATACTGCAACAGGGTCCATTTCTTGTTTAGCTTGTGCTTGTATTTGCACTGAAGCACACTGCCAGTGAAGTCAAACAGAGGTAATTTGACTTGTTCCTTGCTGAATGTAATTTAAGTGGATGATAAAGGCAGTTCTGCTCACTTGCAGCTTACTTGTCTTGCTGCTTTGTCTCTCCTCCTAGGGCACCTGTATATAATGTCACACTGTTCTAAGAAAGTGGTAATATTGAATTACCAGAGATTTTGAGGATTTATGTGATTCTGGCCTTGATTTCTCTGGTAATGTTGCACAATTCTGAAAAAGAGAAATTTTCTATGTTTGCACTTGGCAATATTCATGTTACTCTTTCCTATTTTCTGGTCTATTTACTGTAAAATAGGACTACGTGACTGACACTACTGTCTGCTCTCTGACTGTAAGAGAGACAGCATTCTTCCACTTCCTGAAATAATTTTTGAAAAGACAGCAGTTGTTCATCAAAAATGAATGAAGTCATGACTCACAAGGTTGAGCCACAGCTACCCCATAAGCCATAGCCGTGTAGTATTTTGTAAGGGAGGTCAGCCACAACTAAACAGTTTTATACCTGACATCTGGTGCGTTACCCCTTTGCTAGGAACAAATAAACACCCGTACATCTTCTTTAATGTCTCTGACTGTGAATATTGAGGCTATCTCAACTCTCCTCCACCTCTTTAACTGCACTGGCCTTAAGATTGATTTTGCTAGCTGGGATGCATATTAAACTTAAAGAGCTACTGTAGGTAGCAAGGGTCACAGTAGCGCACATTGTCTTCTTCTGTAGTCACTCAAATTATGCAGAAGAGAATAAGCCATCCTGATACCTCATTCTTTCCTCTCCTTTTCCTTCCTACATCCATTCTACACTGTGCTGAAATTTTATGCTTTTCATTGCAGCCAAGTGTTTGGCAGTTTAAGGCTGTGTATAATCCATTGATATGTCTCGACACACTAGTTATCCTCACTAGGCTGGTAGGGAGATGAAGAACAGCAGCATAAAACTAGGAGAACATGTACGTACATGTACGTACATGTACGTACATGTAAACATGTACGTTACAGACATTTTCTTCCTAAAAACTCTGGAACCTCTGGGATCATATGACCTTGAAGCAAAATCTTCCACCAGTGCCACAGCACAGTAAGTTTGCTTCACCCTAGGCCGATGACTTCAGCTGTGTTTTCTGCATTGGCTCAGTAATGTCTATAAATCTTGCACATTTTGCTGACAGTGCAGGTCCAGGTGTGGCTTTTGGTGTCACTAGTTACTGCTGTTTCTTCAGTCCCTTTGGCAATTTGAGTCATTTCCTGAAGAACTTGCGAAGACTGATTTATGAGGGCATTTGGCTTCCGCAGAGAAGCAAAGCAGAAGGAAGCAAGGGAGGCTTGGTTCTGTGTCCCACACAGCTCTGAATGTGAAAGAGCCAATGCAATTCCAGCCTGTGGATTGCCAGTATTGCTGTGCTGTGCTGTGCTGCGCACACACTGTGATCTTCAGGCCTGTGCTGTACTGCACAAACCTCTTGGCCACAGGATAAACGCAGACAACTCTGAGAGCAGAGGAGTCTGTGGCAGGTCCTGCTCCGTTCCACCACTGCCTCACCTCCATGGCCTTGCCTTTATCTGGGAGTGCAGCAAGGAGTTGTCATGGGAGCATCCTTGCTCTTTGACAGTGGAAGGGATGAACAGAGTCGTTTTCGTGGTGCAAAGTCACACAAGAAGTCAAATGACAAAGGGTTGAATCTCTTTTATGGACACGGTGTGCTGCACACACAGCAGAAGCCCCTTGGGTGTTAAATGGCTCATGGTTCCTACAGTCTAGAAGGACACAAGATTTTCTATGCTAATTTCTTCTTGTAATGCCAGTTCTAATAAATAGCATTTGATTGTCCTCCACAAAGCCTGAGAGGCTTTCTTACTGCAATCTTAACAGACCAGCACCTCCTGGTGCAAAACACCCACACACTGGGGGATCAAGAGCAAGAAAATGGTGCTTAAATGAGAAAACTGGAATTCTTATATGGTCTTGTATGAAGAACTGATCTGCACTGTGACTTGGCAAAATAAGCCCCAGCTGAAGGCGTTCCCTGTGTAGTATCATTAGCTACAAGTGAACAAGTACAATGGACTGAGCCAGGTTTTATTGAGTCCTGATTCATTAAGAGGCAAAGAGGCAGGTAGGCTATAGCAAGGAAGTAGGATAAGCCATGCAGGGTATAGCACTCAAATTTAATGCCAGGAAGCAGCTTCTGTGAAGATAAAAAGGCAGCATTCATCCTGACATTTCTCATGCTTTCAGACTTTTTTGTTATGTAGTGGCAACCTATGCTATTGGAGGCAGAAAATGGATGGTCTGAGTGGAAAAGCTGTAAAAGAAAGAGCTTCTGCTATGGCCCTGATCTGCCCTGCTGCGTGCACACAATGTGGCATTGTATTAGACCTTCACAAAGTGCTGTTGCCCTCCTAGGTCCGTGGCTTTTTTTGCAGACTTGTAAAATGGTATGCACAGGGATAGTTTTTGAATGATACAATTAAGCTATGTAAAATAATTTGCAGTCAAACAATTAGGCCAGGGCTCTGGACCAGATTTAAAGAATCAGATTTGTCTCTGAATGCTAAGGGGGACAGAGGAGAAACTCGTGAAGAAAGCAAGTAGGTAATATTAACCCTGTTTCTGGATTCATTTTCTAATTGCCATGTTCTTGTAAAATGCTCAGAAAAGCAGAAAAGATTTCACTGTTTGCTCTTCTTTCACCCATTGCCTTGTTTTATTTTGTCAGCACTATGGTGTGACAGAAAGAGACAGGGATGAAAAACGTCTGATTTAGCTCTTTCTCAAACACAGCAACCACATCCAGTGCTTGAGAGCTTGCACTCCAATTCTGATATACGTATCAGGACATGGAGTCATCATACTGGTTTTGCTCATGGGCAAACTCTTTCAGCGTTTCAGTGATATTTGTGTGAACGCTTTCCTTAGCTCTTTTCTGCAGACCCAAACAAAGTAGTCCCTTGCACTCTTAGAAGTGAGTGAGATACAGAAGATCAATCCTGTAGACCTTTACCTGCCACCCTGGGTAAGCTTTCCTTTCAAGAGGTCTTTATGTCTTTTTCCATTAGGGAATTATTCTTTTCCTCATTTTACTGTAGTAAATTTTGTGCCTGCTCAGTGAGCTGGCAGAAAAGCAGAGCTTAACGCGTGCTTTAGACATGGGTCTCATCTCTTTCTGGACATGTTTTTGGAAAAAAATGGCGGCAAACAGATACGGAAAAGTCAGAGGATACAATTGTCACTGGTGTGATGGTGGCACTTTATGCTGTCGTTTTTCAGTAGACAAACCAATACGGTGTCACCTTTCGAGGGTTCTTTGAGACACCGAACACCATCTTTGGTTAATTTCCGTGGGAACAAAGTGCACTCAGTGTAATGTAGGTTTGGCACTGGAGTCAGCGGGAATGATTTTTTTGACCTCAGTTTGCTCTGGACAGGGTCCATGGTGTCCAGTAGTGAATTTATGGTGCCACCTAAACCCTTCAGAGTATGCATGAGTCATCTCTGTGGTACTGAGGCAATCTCAGTAAATAAGAAGAGACAGCTTCCTTCTCAACAGGTGGACGAAATCCCCAAAGTAATTTTTTTTTTCCCCAAGGAAGCAAAAGGTTAATTTGAGCTGCTCATGGTCTTCCATGAATCAAATGAAGTAATCCCATGCCTGAGGTTTAAAAGCATCCGTAAATTAGAAGGGTGTAGCGTGCAGATCAAAAAGAGGGTTATCAAAGATTAATAAAAAGAGAGAGAGAGGAGAGAGAGGGAGAGAGACTGTGCCAGAAACCCTCTCATAACTCCAACTAACTTGGAGAGTACAGTTCACTTACTTGGGGTCCAGTTAGCACACACTGTTGTAGAGCTCAGGGCAACAATATAAAAACATCAGAAGAAAGACATAAGATAATTTGAAAATGTGGAAAATAAAGTCTAAAAAAAACCAAGTGAGGAGTGAATTGAATATACGAGAATATGTGGAGGAAAAATGTAAAAATGTAAGAAAAACACTTCTCAGCTATTTTATCCCATATGAAGCCTGGTTATTTTTTAATACCAGCTCTATCTGAAAGGCAAATTATATAATGAAATGAAGTGGAAAAGTAGTTTTTTTCTGGAAAGTCATTCATTAGATGGAATGAAAACCTGATTTCTTAGGGGAAAAAAAGCTGGTCATGCAAAGAGAAAAACCTTGTATCACAGAAGGAGTAGTGAAGACTCTGTGAAACCAACACATTTTGTGTTCTCTAATGGTGACAAAAATTTCTCCAGGCCAAATTAAATTGCCAGGAGTATTGCAGGGGACTGTTTATGCATCCTAATTTTTAGCTAGTAACTGAAGTCCTCTACACCCCCTATGCTTTGTATGAAACAGTGTGAATTAGATCATGCCACACCATGCAGGGCTGGGACTTAGGAGCTACAGTGCAAGGCAAACAAGGAATTGTGTCTTTTTGCAATGGAGATGTCACAACAGTCCCCAGACCTACAAGGCTTTCTTCTTGCAAGTTCTTGCACATGCCTTACTTGGTCCACTTGGGCAGAAGCCAAAGTTGTCTTAATAAGATGGAATCTTTCACTCACAATAAAAAACCAGACCCAAACCCACGATTATGCTATTGAAACATTGCATTTCAACTACATTGCATGCTTGCCTCTGGTTAAAATTTTATTGAAGTGAGCAATCTTCAGGAGCTCATATTTTGCACAGCAATCTGTGTTGCCAAGCAGCAGTTGGGAGAGCAGAAGATGGAGCAGAAAATCAAAAGACAATGCAGAAGGAATTTCAAAACACTGTAGAGGGGTGAAAGAAATCTCATACTTAATTTGTTTTTTCATAGATAATTGTTTATGATTGAAAAGCATGGGGAGAAAATATTAACATTTGAGTTCAAACAAGCAGATTAAAACTTGCATCTCACAGTGGCTGTAAAAGTGCTGACCTGCCAAGACTGCAGTTCCATCAGGGTCCTGGCAGATCAAGGGAGTGTCCTGGCACAGCTCCCAGCTGCCATGCATGACACCCTGCCAAGGTGAAGTGGCTCTGTGCTAAACAGGGAATCTCTGCATTTCACATCACCACGAACAGAAGTGGAGCAGTTTCATAGGAGAGGGAATAGATGGCATGAGGAACAGAACACACTGCAAAGACCTGCATATTTCATGAGACCTCATTTTCAGTGGAAGATCCAGTATATAATGCTCTGATGTATCATCTTTCTGAGAGTTTGGCTGTAATGTGAGAGAGCACATGATCTTGGGTTGTGTTATCACACACAGCAAACGCTTTTGAAGGGTTTTATCTTTAGCAAGCAGATAAAGACCTTGACCCTGTGAAGAGTGTTGTGTGCAAGCCCTCACCACTGGGTTCCCAGCAGCTGCAGGAGCTTCTGCTTTTTAGTACCTGCAACACTAAAAGACCCTGGCCCATTTCCCTCTTTTATTCCAGCTTAGCTGAGCTCTACCGGTGTCTCTGCTCTGCTGAGGTCAGAGCCTCTCTGCCCATCTCCTAATTCCCTTATATCTCCTTAATTTCTCTAGAAAATAGATGGTCAGTATTTTAAATGCCATGCTGGATGTCTGTCTGCATAGCCTGACCTAAAAGTTGTGTGCATGTATAGGGCAGGCCAGTCAGTAACCTGGCTCTGCATGTTTAGCAGCAGGGAGATTAACCCCTAATGCTGACATATTTGGGCAAGGTTCAAAAGGATGCATTGAAGTCAGCATGTCTCCAGCCTAGTACTTTTGCTTTATTTTCAGTTTATCCTGTAACTTATCACAGATTTAAATGATGCCATCATCCTTATTGTCCATCAATGGAAATTCTTTCAGTGACCAAGAAAAGGATGGCTTCTCCCTCCTTTAACTCTCTTAGTAAAGACCTGATCCATTGCCTGTGCAAGTGCAAATGAAGTGCCCTCTTGCCTAAGTGAGCATTGGACTGGGTCCTGAAAGGAGACCAGTTCTCATCTTAGACTGTTTAGTCACTTTTCTTTGTTTGTTATTTGTTGAACTTGCCTGCAAACTGCTGGAAAACCTGGACTGGTTAGTACAACAGCCATAATTGTGCAGATTGAAGTCATGTTAGTATGTCATCAGCTAACAACATCAGCAAATATGTTCAGATTATTTCCCTCTAATGTGATGCTAATTTATTGCTGAAGCATCATATTTGATTTTTTTATGTGCCAATAATTAAAAATAGTGATTTGAATAAGAGACCCAGTGGTTCAATTAGAAAACTGTACTAGGTGCTAGAAAAAAAATAAAAAAAAGTATAAAATGCAGCACTATGGAGATATCAGGTAATTAACTTTTAAAAATGCACTCGAATCTCTCATTCAGTTACAGAAGTTGTCCAAAATATGGTGAATAACAAATCAAAAAAATTGTTTCTCACTATTACTATCAAATCAATTAATGTCTAAAACAACTTCTCAACATGGCTATTCTGAAAGCCTTGAAAACTGCTGTATTTCAGCATTTCCATTCATGGTCTTCAGCTTCTAGAAATTCATTTGAGAAAGCAACCAAAAAACTGAAACATAAACCACTATCAACATTGTATTCCGAGAGAAAGACATTTCAAAGTTTTATATCTACATTAATCACCAGCTGTCAGTTAAATAGCTAAATAGGCCAACTCTAAATACACCAAGATTTCACTGCTGATATTTTGAATCTGCATTTAAATCACCCTTCACTCCCATTCTATAAGCCAACAAATATTACTCCTATTTTCTGCAGCAAAATCATGTTCCTAATTTCTTCTGAGCCTGCACTGATGTTATGTCCAGCATGGTGTTAGAGGTCATGCTGTTACAGCCAGATGTCAGCACACGAAACAATTCCTGCTGTATTTTGGATATGGTATAATAGCAAGATTCCACCTCCTGGAAAATATCTATTAGTACAGAAATGGCTCTGTTTATTTGTAACCCAGGTTTTTCACTGTTCCCAAGCTTTTATTGATTTTTTTTTTTCCTCCAATGTTGTCTTTTGATTGCATAAATGCATGCAGGTCTCAGTACGCATCTAGAGAGGTGTTTGTTATTTGTACTGCATATGATCACCAATCTAGTTATAAAACTCCAGTCACCCAGCCAGGGAGCAGAAATAGTCTCTCCCAAGTTAAATATCCATTTACACAGTGTGCTCCATGCATAGATAAAGCCCGGACTCTCAAAATGGGCACGGGCTGGATTATGCATGAAAAGATCTTTGTACTCCTACAGAAGATACTTAAACCATAACCACTAGAGCTGCAAGGGGATTGGCCTCCAAAACAGACCCCTCAGTCCACCCCACTTCCCTCACACCCAATTTTGCTAGCTGGCTTGTCCAACAGTTGCTGCTCATACAGCTTTTGTCCTGAAGAAAGATGGAGAATGAGAAAGGCACCTGCCAGTGCACGTGTTCCATGGCAAAGGTAAAGTCAGTGTCTGGCAGAGACATGCTCGGCAAGGAAGGCTGGGGTAATATCTTAGAGGGAATGTGAATGTCATGAGAGAAGAAATGACAGTGGCATGCAATAGGATCATGCCCTTTTAGAAAATGTGGCTTTTATGGTCACGTATTTAAACAATGTGTGTTTAATGCCAGGCTGCTTCTTAAAGATCTCACTTTACCTAAAATTTGGCCTACATGCCATCAAAATTTTGGTTCTAAGTTGCTGTTCAGCTATTCAACACTAAGGTGGTTCTAAGGTGCTGTTTGAAAGTTACATTTAAGTAACCCTTGAAATTTTTACTCCACAAATCAAGGTAGTTTGCAAACCAAATTCTCTTCTTTGAAAGTGTTAGTGGGGCCTTTTGTACACCAAGTTCTTATTTTTGTTGCAGTTGTGATAACAATGAAAGAGAAATTGAACAGGTGTGGTACAGCAGAGAAAAGCCTTGATTTGACATCCTTAAATAGTTTCAATCAACAGGAACATTCAGCATCTTACAGAATAATCTAATGTTTCCTAGTGCAAGTATTGATGAATAACAGCTCACAAATTTGGAGTGGCACATCCCTTTTCTGATTGTAATTGCCACCAACTACCTTTGCAAAGTGAAGAGCATGTGCCTGTGTGTTTGCACACCTGCTAAAGAAACCCAGGCTCTGACAGTGGTCTGATTATCAACTGCACAGCTGAAGCTCTACTTTAGCTACAGAGGGCCTAAATAACTCATCATTGCACAGACTGAAGCAGCAGTGACTGAGCATTGCTGGGTAGGACAAGACTCACCTGCCTTCACTGACTGCCCTAATCCATATTTACAACTGCAGGGATAATGGTAAAGATGTGCACATAATGATTTTCTAATATGGAATAATTATAAATGATTAAAATAATTAAATAAGTGGAAAACCTTACAAAGAGGCAGACATTGTTTTCACAAGAGTGTCGTTACATCTGGGGTATCTCCCTGTTTCTAGTTAACATATATTACATGTTTTTGTGTAGATTAATTCCCTATTTAATGTATTGTTTCAAAGTAAGCTCAAAGAGTTGTGCTGTTCTATCCACCTTACGAAGAGTTAAAGCCTCTTTATTTTATGCTGAGCTGTAATAGAGTTGAGCAGGTTCTTTCCTATCCTTGATGACTTTTTATTCTGACAGTTAAAACTTCCAGTTAGGAATTTGCTTTGGGCTGAACATCAGAATCATTAGGGTTGGAAAGTACCTCCAAGATCATCCTGTCCAACCTTTGACCAAACATCAGCTTGTCAACTAAACCACAGTGCCAACTGCCACGTTGAGTTGTTCCTTGAACACTTCCAGGGATGTTGACTCCACCACCTCCCTGTGCAGCCCATTCTAATCCCTGACCACCCTTTCAGCAAAGAAATTCTTCATGATGTCCAAACTGAACCTCCTCTAGCAGAGCTTGAGGCCATTTCCTCTTGTCCTGTTGCTAGGCCTGAGAGAGACTGAGACCCCCCTTTCAGGTGGTTGTAAAGAGTGATAAGGCCAACATGAACAAACTCTTGATATTCTGAAATCAACCAGAAGAAACACAAACAAACAAACAAACAACCCCACATGACCTACTTACATGATGAAGTAGTTCAATCCTCAAAATGCTTCATTGCTTTATGTCCTCCATATTGGAATTTCTCTCTTGTTTTTAGCCTTCTTCTGTCTATTCTAAGATAGAGTAAAATATGGTGGTTTTTAAAAGGTTGAAATAATGGTTGTTGAAAACTTTTGTTTGCAAATTCAAACTCACCACCATTCAAAAATGGTAGGAGGTTTTTACCTGCCCCCAGCAAAGACACTAGAAAGCAGTTCACAGTGGGTGAATATTTTGAATAAGATTATGTGGAAATGGGTTATTTTACCTACATAACCATTTTATAGCCTGATTCAAAAGTTGTTTGTGTAACCTGAAAAACTTGCCATAGTCGAGCATATACTATATGTTGGATAACTTTTCTGAATTTTCTTTGCTCTGGAAAAGAAGATGAGTAAATAAATACTCATTCTATATTAATAAACCTATCAATAAATCTATTCCATTTAAAAGTATGCCAACAACCTTGAACGTTCAAAGCCAATCTTCTAAAAATTGTGCAAACATGACTTATCCCAAGGTATTGTGTAGCTGGAATGCTGGGTCTTACCTCACTTCCATAACTCTAGAGTTATCCTTTTGTTATCATTTGCTCTTTCCACAGAAATAATTTGTTACAAATGAAGTTCTGACAAATTGCCTTGCTATCTTTGCTGTACAATCAGTTCTTCCAAACTACATGTACAAACCTTTGGAAAGGTTTACAGAGACTGATGTGCATTGGATGTGCATCAATAAGCAAAGATTGCTACACGTAATTGTTTCATAACAATTATCACCGATATTTTAAAGACAGCTTTTCTTTCTTTTGGAAAATGTGGGCTGGAAAAAGAAGCAGCAGACTTTTAAACAGACCTTATGATTATGACTAAATTATCTTTTCAGAGTTATTTACATTTCAGCCTGCACCTGTTTCTCTTAGGAGAAACTAGTCTTTCCATGGTCTATGTTCTTTTCTTGCCTTTTTTTTTCCTCCATTCTCTGCTCCCCCATTTATATTTGTATCCCTCTTTTAGGGCAGGGGATAACCTCAAGGAGAGGGGCCACAGACTTTCTGGAACCCATCCTGTGTTTACCCTCTGATGTCCTGTGGGCTTTCAAGTGATATTCCTTTTTTTCAGCTCCTAGTCATGCCTTGACAGAAATATTTAGTGTGCACATTTATATTCTTTCCTCCAGGATGCTCACTCACAAGACTGTCATACCCACCTCAAACAAAAATATATGCCCTCAGGAGCAGGATTATCTCCTGAGTGAGCGAGCCCAGGGTTTGAAAGGGTGAGCTATTCCCATGCTGACTCTGGCCACAGGATGTCAAACTTGCTTTAGCATTTGCAGGGAGCAATTTGCATAGCACCAGGCTTCACTGTAAAGGCTTCTTTTTTCTGATTATATCAGCTTGCCTGCTTTAAAAGAAAAGATTTTGTTGCTGTCCTTTTTTTAATGGATTCTGCTAGAAGTGTGTTGTCTTTGTGATCCTCCAAGCTGTTAGAGGTTAGCCAGACCCTGTGTAGCTGCCCAGGACCCTTCCAAGAGGATATCTGCAGCACTAGCCCAGGCACTGGCGGCCCCTCAGTTCTGGAAATCAAATCTGCACTCCTAACCTGAGTGTTCAAAACCAGAGGTAGATTAAAGGCTTTAAAAATATAGTTCTGCCTGAGCTTCACAGGGAAAAGGGTCTACTGAATTCAGTGGGGGCAGGATTAGGACCGAGCATTTGCAGATTCTGAAAACAAAAGTGATGCCTGTAGGCCTGTCTAGGATATCCCCACATTTTGAGTGACATCCATTTCCTGCTGTGAACACAGGCAAAACCTGCATCTCCTTGGTAAGGCAGAGAGCATCATATTTATTTTATGCCTGGAGAGCAAGCCACCCTGCTGGCTCCTTAAGATGCACGTTAGATTTATGTCTTCCTCTAGGAATTAATGAAACTTCAGGAATTATGATGAATGATATGGAGTGATTTATGAATGTCCGTCACAGTTAGTCATTTTACTTGTTGAGGAGGTTTGCTGGTTTTATGAATGCTGCTTTTGCAGGTTCATTGCCTCTTATATATGAACAATAAATGTCATGTTTCATGGTGGAAAAATGGCTTGATAAAAAAAAAAAAAGGCAATGTCATAAGGAACATTTATAAACAGCTTCAGCGTAAAGCTGTGATCTGATAACAGCCATTCAGAGAAAACAAGGAACTGTCACACTGGAAAGAGTCCTTCAGAGTAGAGCAGTGATATATAAGAAAAACCAGTGTTCATATTGTGTATTGGGAACTTGCTGCTTGACCCTACTTGATATAAAGTTTGATCCTTCAGTCTCTGATCTTTCACTCTTGAAGCCAGTGGGAGATTTTTGATCCCACTGCTAAGGAAATCACAGGACTTTAGAGGAACTAATCTTTGGCTCTGTATGTCAAATTAAGCACATGTGTGAAGAAGTGACAACAGAGAGCCAGAGCCTACCTGAATTAAAACATTCAATAGTAAATCGTGGAGTGGAACAGCCTTTGTGGCATTTGCTTTAATGGGGAGATGGATGCCTTTTGTAAGCTCAGTATCTTTTTTCATCCCAAGGCAGGCACTTGGTGCTTGTGGTAGTGGTTGCAGTATTGTATGGGCCAGGCAAATCCTCACTTTCACACAATGAATTTTCCCCTAATTTAATGGGTCTGGGGTTTTGATCCTTTTCTGAGAAATAATCCCTGAAAAAAACTTGTCCTGTTGGCTAGGTTTGTAGTGATGATTCCTGCACTATCCAATTATATTCTGATTGATCAGATTTGGACTGTAGACCATATCACAGAAAAAAGAAAAAACTTAAATAGTTGAACTGTTTGAAACAGTTAAAAAGACTTCCTGAGATACTGTTCTCAGCCTTATAATAGAGCTTTTGGTATTGTTTATTAATTATTTGAAATATGAACTTGCATAAAGGCAAGTTTAGTGAGTAGTCCTGTGTTTTGGATTTTCCCTCAGTCCAATGTCCTCAGGGAAATGAAACACAGCATTAGGATTTGAAGACTTTGGAAAGATTTACTGTTCAAAATAGCCAACCTCAAAACACTGTTCCTGGGAGGGGCAGGGCACAGCATGAAGATGACTGATGCCTTCCCACTTTGGTGTCGCTTTTTATACAGTTCATGACACTTCTGGTACTTAAGTGGCCAAATCACATACAGCCTGTACACCTGCCTGGTCTGGTTCTGCAAAATGTTGTTCTTTGTAGCCTGTTTATGAAAGTGACTGTTGTTACCTAAGAGAAGTTAATAAATACCTAGCCACTGCTACTGTGTCCTAGTTCCTTTAACTCAGTGACCCTTGAAATATGTTTCTCTGAATTTTATGTTGCTTTATGAGAATTATTTTAATAGCTAGGTCCCACTTCCTAGCATGAGGGTTTCTCAGTCCTACGAAGCATTAGAGTAAGTAGTAGTGGATATTCATAAAAGCTTACTTTGATTAAAACATGGTGTGAAATTGAGATATACTGTGAGTAGGATCAAATTGGATAAAACCCTCCAACAACTGTCCTTTTCTGTCAGCAGCACCATGGCTCTGTGTTCTCTGTTTTTGCTCCAAACTCTAGATTGTTTATAGGGCACTAAGTCAATGAGGCTTAGAAAGGATTTTTTAGATGAAAAAGTCATCTTTAATTTCAGTTATAGTGCCTGTTGATCCTCAGAACAAATATTAACTCCTCAAGAGATGCCATAGCTTTATAAGCAGGAAAGCTCTTCTAAATTACATTATATACTCACATAGTCCTTAATAAGGTGGCACGAAAAGTTAGATGTGAAGAGCGGCAGAGATCTAGACTCTGGTGTTCAGAGCAGAGTTATAGATGTTTTTAATTCTGGTAGTGTCGCCCTGGTTTTTCTACTGTTCTGTTTTTTTACTTTTGTAGAAGAAGTTCTCATGCATTTTCTATAAACGTAGCTCTTGTTTTTCTAACCGGCCTAGGATGTTTTCTGAACTCCAGATGTCGCACTCAGACACAAAAAAATCACGCAGACCTCGCCAGGGTGGAAAGCAAGAAAAAGAGAGAGACGGGGCGAGACCCCGAACTTTATTATATATGTTCTTAAAACCCACCGTGGATTGGAGGGAGAAATTACCACCCCTCAATCACACTGGTCAAAAGAAAAATCCATCAAATGTCTCCGCCTAGGAGAATGGAATGAAAAACAATCTAGAAGTTCAGAAAACATTCTAGGCTGGTTAGAAAAACAAGAGCTATGTTTATAGAAAATGCATGAGAACTTCTACTACAAAAGTAAAAACACAGAACAGTAGAAAAACCAGGGCGACATGGTAGTTTGATGACTATGTGATATTCCATGAGTTGGAGGTCTGAGTTGTGAGTTTCAAAACTATGAGGAGACATCTGTGCCTTTACAGCCTGGGAAGAACCTAAATGCGATCGTGATCTGTTTTGGAGCTTAGGAATCCCTACAAGACAGGGACCTCTTCTAGAAGTCACACAGCTCAATCCAGACAGGGTACAACTTGGTGTATAATGACAAAAGCAAATAAAATTGGATGTATTACTAATTATGTAGGAACATTTCTATTAGTTTAGTCCACAAATCATATTTTCCTATATGTGTTGGAATCTTGATTTTTCTTACTATCAAGTTTACCATAACATTCCTGTCAATATTACTAAATTCTGTTGGACTTCAGCTGCAACTCCCTTAAAAAAGTCTTTTCTTGTATGCTCTGCAGGGCTGTGCCAAATTCATCTGGGCGAGTTTGTAATGTATGTATTTTTGGTACTTTCTTTATTTTCTTCCAGGTTTCTAGGTCTTTAAATTGAGATATATTTCCCTTACTGCTGTTGAACAGCAGTACGAATTATTGTCAGTTGTATTTTGTAAACTATTGAACAAGATGAGGGGAAGCCTGATTTCTGTCTCAAGAGAACTAGTTTTGGATATAAAACAACTGCAGGATGTATTGTAACAATGTACAACTGTCTAACTAAAGCCCTTTTCTTTCCACCTCTTCTGTCTTGCAATTTGTGATCTTTGTGACCACAAGGTCACTGCAGCTGAAATTCTGACTTTGTTCAGGGAGATAATGGCATAGGTGAATTTGTTATGGTCTCATTCGCTCTCTCGCATACAAGCAGGAGATCCCATTACTGTTATTTCTTTCCATATTTGAGATAAATGTGTTCCACAGTCAGATGCAGACTTGATCGAGAAAAGTGTAATCAAAGCTACTGTAAAAGAAAAGCAAGGGGCAAGCCAGCCCACTCAGTAGTAGCAGCAAATTAAAGATGTGGTTACATTGTCCTGTGCTGCTTTTGTGAGTAGATGCCACTTGGCGAGATTTCTCATGAAAAATATTTACTAAGCTACTTCTAACCATTGAATTAATCTTGAATTATTGAATTATTTTTCAAAATATGACATTGTGTTGGTCTGAAATGAAGGCCTAAGCTTCGATGCTCTATAAGAAATTTTAATCTTCATTTATGTAAGGTATATAGCAAAAAGTAACTAACATAGGCTTGATGTTTATGTTATCATTTCACTGATACCCAGAGACCTCTGCTGATTTGCTGTGGTCCTGAAGTACAAATCCAGGTATATGCCTAAAAGTAAGGTGTGCCTGATGTACCTGTGGGCAGGCCATGGTGCACATAGTCTGTGAGCACCCTGTGAGCACACCCGATCTGGCCTGCCTGGGGCGCTTGGGAGTGACCAAGGGGGACCCAGCTGAGGTTGTAATTTCCTTTCATTCATACTTAGGGGCTTTAAACAATGTACTGGGAAAGCCCCAGATTGAGGCTTTCTCACCAAAACTCTTTCTCAACGGCTTCTGTCAGATTTCAGGAAAAAACAACCCCAAACCCCTTTAAGGTTAGGTTCTGTTTCATTACATGCACCAAGCTGCTTAAAATTACATCTTTGTTTTCTTGGCAATTAGTAAAAGCAGGCCCACAGAGTGTGCTTTGCTTGGGACTCTGCCTTCTCGAGGCAACTCTTTGTGATTTTTGAGAATTAACAGGTCAATGTAAACTGTTATACTCTAACAGCAAGGCTTATTCTTTTACTTCCCAAATCCTTCATTTCTTAGTGATAGGCCCCAAAATCTGCAATCCTGTAAAGTTCATATCAGTGGTCTAAACAGCATGTACTCAGGGAGAAAGAAGAAAAAGTAGCATGCAGGTGACTTGCAGGTTACACAAACTTTCTGTCAAGGGACAGTGAAATTAAGCTGAATTAGTCAGGAAAGATCCTTTATGATTGCTAATGGGTGTGGTTTCGGATTCTTTGTGTATAATTGTCCATGGGTCAATGAGGGCCATTCCCAGCTCCCATTTGTGCAAAATGCAGTTGTTCGTTATGATAAGAGGAGCAAACTTTATTTGGACCTCTGCCAGAGACTATGGCAACACCATCCTCTCCCTCTGTTTTTCATATTACCCAGCATGTTTATTTGAAAAGCCAAGGATGGCTCTTTCTGAAGATGGGTGACTCCTGCCCTGAAGGGTTTGTAATCTGAATATCTAACTGAAAAAACACAAAACAAAAAAGTAGAATATCCATATTTCCCCATCCCATATTTGCAGTCTCTTTAAAAACAGCTTGAGCTCTAAGCATGGCAGAGAAACTTGCAGGACTGTCAAATGACCTCAGGGAATTTATGTTTGTTTCCATGACTGCAATTTAACTGCATCTAAGAGCAGACTAAAGGGATGTCTCTGTGTCCCTGAGCTCTCCTTTGTGCTGGCATTAACAGTTGAAGGATTGTACAGGGAGCCACCTCACAGAGCCAGTGTTGTAAATGATCTGGTAATTTTTTGTCAGGTCACTTTTTCAACCAGACCACTTCCCTGGCCCAGCTTCCTCTACAATCACAGTGTCTGCTCTACGCATTGGCCAGGACTTGGCAGGTTGGAGCTTCCTTCCTAGTAGCTATCCCCACCTAAACGAGATTTAATCTCATTGTGAGTACGCAGATGGAACCCTCACATTTTACATATAGGCAGTATCCAACCCAGAGTAAATATTAACACGGAGTTCAGGGAGATGTTTTTGGCAGGAGCAGAGAGAGGAGCGTTCCTTGGCTAGTTTTGTAGCCCAGTGAAGGTCAAAGAAGTCCATAGACCCTAGAATGGCTATCTAATGTCACTGGGGTCCCTGGGAGTCTGGTGCCAAGGCATTGTGTGGTGTTAAAGACCCACTGTATTGGCGATGGCCAATGAAATGAGTGTGGAAAAAACCCCCAAAGAATTCCAATGAAGTCTGCAGCTGTTGCAGCTACAGGAGTTCAGACATGTAATGCTGGTGTTCCTGAGGGACTCAGAAACCTTACTGTGATTGTGTTCAGGGTCAAAGATGGCCAATACTTTTAAGTTCCTGCTTTTTGAAGTCAGACTTGTCATGCTTGGGGTCCTGATTTATGATTTTTGAACATTTAGGTTGGCAGCAGAGAGAAAAGACAGTCTCTAATTTGATTTGAGGAAAAAAATGCTTGTTTTTGGCCTCTGTAATTTGTATTCCTGCCTGAATACAAATGCAGACCCTGAGCTACCTTCCCAATTCTCCCCCTCGGCTCAGCTGTGTCAGTAACTTTGTGTTCCCACCTCTGCATCAGGAGTTTCTCCTGACTGGAATCTGGGCCTGCCTCTGAGACCAACCAGCTTGCTGAAAGGGATGGGATCCTTATCAGTCATCATCCCGTGGCTGACACCACTCTCACAGACAGATGGAGATCTGAGTCTAGTCACTAGTCCAAGCTTCGGGGTATTTTTTTTTCATTCAGGATGATGATGATGATGAGCAGAGCGATATATTTTTCTGCTGTATTTTTTTTTCCCCAACTGCTGTTACAGAATTTTTATCTTTTATCATTAAATAGGCAACCATTCATCAAGCAAATCTGGTGCTTCTCAAAATACCATAAAGCTAAAGGCAAAAAAATCATAGGAAGATAGATGTAACTGTTTAGATAAACTGTTTAGTTTATCTTATGTCCAAAGTGACTAATTGATTGTAAGTGATGTTTTATAGAAATAGTTGATATCCAAAGCTAAAACCTCATGTAACAAATCTCAGCACAGATGGTATTGTGGTTGCAATCAAAAAAGTGGCATATAGTAAATGAGTAGAGAAGGTTTCAAATCCAATATAGGAAGTCTTGAAAGATGGTTGAAAAAACAACACTTTATATGTTCAGAAGTTAGAAAGTTTGCATCTGACAGAAATAACACAAAACCTGCCCTTAAATGTTTTAATCTGCCAAACTGAGCTAAAGATACAGGGTAGGTGTGGAAGTGAACCTCACATAAGTGAGGGCAGATAGTAGGCTCTTTGCTGAGTAATAAAATAAACCCCTCAGTCTGTACCTTCTTACTCTCTGTCTTACAGAAGGATCTTTTGAGGAATAATGAGATGGTGACAATGTTGATTTTCTGGGTAAGAGGAAATACCTGCTTTTAGCCCATGAAACAAACCAGCTTTATGTGGTGCAACCTGGACGCTTCCAATTCAGCAGTTCTGAATGAGTATTCCAGGAATAAAGAGTCTCTCCGAGTTCATAAGCACCAAAACTACAAAACCAGACAACGCAATAACAAAGCATAAATTTGTGAGTGCAAATATGCCGTGTATGGAAGACGATGTGACAAGGAAGAGTGGCACAGAATTAGAAATGAAGGCAGTAATGGTTAAATAGGCACAACTGGAAAATCTGCCAGGACAGAATACAATTACTGCCAGCTCCTCTGCGGAGAGGCTGGAGAGGGTGGGTCTACATGGAGTGTCTTGGGCTAAAAGACCTGAAAGCTGAATGTTTCCATGGCTCAAGGGGAAGACTCAGCACGTTTTGGGATGTCCAGTGGATGTGATTAAGAGCAAAGACAGCCCACCCAGCTCCAGGAGTCCCTGGGCTGTGGATGATTGGCAGCTGAGGGACTGGGAGGGGAAGTGTCAGACTTTGTGCCATGGTCTTCATTTTTTCCCCTGGCCATCTGCCTTCAGCTGCTGCTGGAGATTGGCTGCTGGCTTGGACAGATCCTCGCTCTGACCCAGTCCACATTTTGTCCTGTTCAGTGACAGGAGTTGAACGTTGTGAAAGTCCTTAACAGCAACAATATGTTTAGCGAAAACTTTGCTGTCCTTCTGGGAGGTGGGCAAGCTTCATGTATCACAGAACTGGGCAGATGTGTGCACATTCGCAGGAAATCAATTGAGTATACAATAAATTTAATAAATAAATTTACCTTTCTTTAAGGAATAGGAGCATTCTCAGTGTTGGTTTTGGTAGGCATGTACATTGCACACATGTAGGAAAGGATTAGGTTTTGATGGAAAGAAATCAATTCAAACTCATTGACTCTAGCCTCAATAACAATATTCTATCATAATATATTCACATTTTATACTGACTCCCCATTAATGCTATTTCTTTTACGTATTCCACTGTTGCTGAGGGATATATTATTTTCTACAAGACTTTGACAGGCACAGACAAACATTTGCAATGGGAAATCCTTTACCTCTTGTTATCTGTAGGTTTTGTTAGCTCTTCTGAAAGAAAACTTAGGAGAGTCGGAAAGTCACATTCATTCATATTCTATATGGGTTCTGCAATGAAACAACAATTAAAATAGTGTCTGTAATGCTGAGGTTACTGATCTCAAGAAGATAGCATTTGTTTCAGTTTCAGGATCATTTACAACTTCCATGATAATGGAACTGACATCTAAAGTAATTATTCTCCAAATAAATAATTAAACTGAGTAAAGCAGGGCAATTTTAACTATTTATAGGAGGTGTCCCAAAAGACATTAATGGCGATGATTTTTTTTCTTTCAGAAAATGGGTTTACAGAATTTCTGCAAGTCATTATACAGGACAAAGAAAGACAGCAATGTCCTCTGCCTTCAACTAGAAGCCTTGAAGTGGCAATCAGTGCTTTTTACTGCAGTTCAGACCATATCAACGTTTTATGAAAATTATTAAGGAAGTTGGCAATGTCCAAGCCTTTTCTAGTTACTTCTGCTACTTACACAAATAGAAAATTTTCACTGCCTTGATGGAAGGCTATAGATCACTAAGAGTTAAAGGATTTCAGCTAGTACCTTATATTAGCATCCTTTTGTATCTATTCAGAGAAAAGGAAATTGTTTGACTACTTTATGCATCTACAAATTTCTGAGTCTGAAGATCCATGCTTGACAGTAGACAGAGCTGTGACAGGAACTTGGTTCAATGTATTTAGTATTTCTGTCTGCATCTGAGGCAGTTACTCATTGAGCTCTGTATTGCCATTACACATTTAGGTGTCACTGCTGGTAGATGCCGGGATATATTGAAGCAAGTATAAACATCTGTTTTATGTTAGGATAGCCTGTGTTCAAGACTCATTTACTAGATCTCCACTGGATATAAATGAAGCCCAGGATGAGGACCCTAGCTGTTGAAATGTATAATGGGAATGCATAAAATACGGTGAGCTCATTCACTGAAATATAACAAGGATAAGCTTCTAAGATGGCCAAGAAATTTCTGTAAGAACAGCCATGTAGATTTTGGCTTTTGTGTGTCAAAGAGATGCAGAGACATTTTAGGATAAGTGCAATATAAAATGCATCACTGTGTTCAAGGTTCATGTAGTAAATTACTCATGCAGAATGGTGCAAGGTGTGTTATTTGCATTCCTATCTTATTAAATCAAAATTCCAGTTTCAGTCCCTGGGAAGAGGAACTTTTCTTTGTTGTAGACAGTGTAACGATATCCTGGGCAATGTTAAGAGGACAGATTAGAATAAAGATTCTATCGACAGGATCTTTGACTTTTGCTGTCTTTTAGTACCACAGGGAACTTTCTCTGCAGCCTGCTAGTCTTTGATTTTTTTGATTTTTTTATCTCTTTTTTTTTAGGTAAATCATTACTCATTAAATATAATTAACACCAAGAAGAATGAGAGAACTCTATTAAACCAATGTCCTCTTGTTTAAACACAAATACTTTACCAACAGTTTCTTTGGAATTACAACATCTCAGGTTTCAAATTAAATCTGACATCTAACCTACCATTTGGGACACTAAATATACGACTTTCTCTAGAGAGAAACTGTCTGTTCAGTTAAAGTGCTGCTGAACCAGCAGTGACCTACCAGAAGAAGGAAAACTCAGCTCTTAGCCTTGCTGCCAAGCTGCTTTATATAGCATTTGAAAAACATGAAGTTGTTGATCCTGGAAAATGGTTCCAATCTGCTGTTAAAAATTATAAGGGGTGGCAGTGTGGCTCAAAGATTTGCTTGTCTCACATGCAGAGCTCATGTTATCTCAGAATCACAGAATGAGAGAATCACCAGGTTGGAAGAGACCTTCAAGATCATCGAGTCCAACCCATGCCCTAACACCACCTCAACTAAACCATGGCACTGAGTGCCACATCCAATCTCTTTTTAAACACATCCAGGGATGGTGACTCCACCACCTCCCCAGGCAGACGATTCCAGAACTTTATCCCTCTTTCAATAAAAAAACTTTTTCCTAACATCCAACCTAAATTTCCCTTGGCTCAGCGTGAGACTGTGTCCTCTTGTTCTGTCAGTTGTTGCCTGGAAAAAGAGACCAACCCCCACCTGACTACAACCACCTTTCAGGAAGTTGTAGAGAGTGATAACGTCACCTCTGAGTCTTCTTTTCTCCAGGCTGAACAACCCCAGCTCCCCCAGTCATTCCTCACAGGGCTTGTGCTCCAAGCCCCTCACCATCCTTGTTGCCCTCTGGACATGCTCAAGCATCTCAATGTCCTTCCTGTCCTTCTGAGGGGCCCAGAACTGGACACAGCACTCGAGGTGTGGCCTCACCAGTGCTGAGTACAGGGGAAGAATGACTTCCCTGGTCCTGCTGGCCACACTGTTCCTGATACAGGCCAGGATGCCATTGGCCTTCTTGGCCACCAGGGCACACTGCTGGCTCATGTTCAGTCGGCTGT
>VZTE01001921.1:3786-60079 GCA_013397775.1 Eulacestoma nigropectus
TTCCCTTCCCTTCCCTTCCCTTCCCCTCTCCTCACCTCCCTTTTTCTCTCTTGTCTTTGAGCAGCTAAGGAAGTGTAGTTAAAATTACACTATCTTGGGAAAATTTGATAATAAAATGCTTCTAGTACAGAAGCTAGAGCTTTTCAGGGACCATAGTCTGCTACTCATTTTTAATCAAGCTGATATAGCAGGCATGCAATATTATGTCATGCTGTATGTCAATTTTGAGTTTGCCTTTTCCTGGTTCCAGCCAGGGCAGGGCTAATTTTTGCAGTAGCCAGGAGGGGACTTGACCAGGCCCTGGAGGTTATTCTGTACCACCTGGTGTCATTGCCAAGGGCAGAAGGAAGGGAGTCACTTCTGGGCAGAAGGGGTCCCTTCCATTTGAGTAAGTGTGACAGAGGGGGTGGTAGGGTAACACCAGTGCTGAGCATTTTGCATGTGAATCACTTGCCTCTCTCTTGTATATTTTGTTATTAATACTGTAGCTGTTACTGATCGTTTTCTTATTTAATTGCTGTTTCCAGTAAATTGTTCTTTTCTCAGCTCTTGATCTTTACCTTTTGTGTCTCCAGCTCTCCTATCCAGCCTGCCACAGAGGGGAGGGAGAGGGGGAGAAAGCGAGTGGCAGCACGGCTTGGGGAGTCCCAGTGGGAGCACTAAACTGGCGAGTATCATTCCTAAACCATGACATGCTTTTTGAGCAGTTGGTGGAGAGAACAGCAGAACACATCAAGAAGTTTCTTTCAACCTGGTAATTTTTAAATTAGCATAGTAGATATTAAATCCACTAAGCTCATAAGTTTGAATATTCTTAACAGAATATATGAAGGTACAGTATCACCTCCAGGGGAGCAATGCAGAATTCATAAAATATTGATGTTACTTAAGTAGAACTTTAGCACTGTTTTCCGTGAGGCTGTATCAGACCTGTCTCAGGCTTATGCTGGGACTTCAAATGATGTCTGAGTTACTGAACCCTTGTGACTATCAAAGGTAGCACGCTGTTTTTTCATTACCATGATACAAGTTACTGCTAAATTGTCAGTTAGGAGTTGTTTTTAAACCCTAGAATTTCTAGGCAGTCGCAGTATATGTAGATGCTTTCATCTACTGATAAACTCTAGATGATGAAATTGATGGTTTGCAATTGCTTCTCCACTCCCATGAAATTGCTGCATATATTGCTTTGATCCAGTCAAGACATGTGTTAATAAGAAGTAATATTCAGATAGCAAAACACCATGTGATTCCTTCTGATATATTCAGGACTTGCTGCTATGTTCGTTGTTTTGCTCTGTACCTGGAACTGTCAGGGTGCTCCTGAATTTTGGTTTCTTGTTTATGATAAGTAACTGCAATGAAAATTACTTCTAATCTCAAAAATAAAACATTTTGGATTTTACTAAGGTCAGTATAGTGGTGGTTATCACAGAAAAATTGCAATAATATGACTGATTCTTTGCAACTTTCAGCATGAATACTATGATAGGACTAAGGTATTTACAGTACTCACCCTTGTTGCTTTCACTTTTCTATCCTGCGTAGAAATATTTGACCCTTGCCTGCACTTCTTGCACCTGGCATGCTTCTGCTTAGACCCACCCACCTCTTCTCCTTTCATCTCCATCTTTTCCACTGCTGACTGCTAAATGAATGTGTCCTTTTCTGCTCCACAGTAGTTCTTGTCTTTATATTATTATATTATTCTTAGCATATCACCAGAGCAGAACTGCCATACCAAGGAATCAGAAAAAGCAGAACACTGTCATTTTGATTCAAAATCATTTTACACCTGCTGCACACTCAAGCAATACTTTGTTTGGAATGGATGTTTCTCTTACACCTTATTCCAGGCCACTAAATCTGAGTCACACTCTTTCCTTTTCCAGTGGTCTGACCATGTCTCTACTACTCCTGTGGGTATGACACCATGATCTAATCTGACTTCAGCCAGACTCATGCACTGCAGTTCTTGTCCCCTGACTGCCATCCAAAAACCAGATTTGACATGTACAGAGTTTTGCTTTTGCAGCTTATAGGCAGTAAGAATGTGCAATGACAGAGGAATGATTTATGATTTATTTGTTTGAAGGAGAATAGAATTTGGTATGTTTATGACACACTGTATTAACCGTATCTGGCATTTCAGTAAAGCCTGTAGGTAGATATGATGTAGCCTTTCTAAATCCTGCAATTTTCAGTGTCTCTTTGGGAACAAAGCGTGTCCTAATTCAAATTACCCTCAGTCTTTCAATATGTCAGATTGTAGATGCTGTGAGGCAGATTACTCAGATGATAAGTATATATTCTCTGTTTAAAATCTCTCTGTTCCTGTTCACATCCATGGGATGGAAGAATTACAACTTCACAGCTTCAGAAGAGAAGGATGTGTTGAACACAGTTCTGCAAGTGACAGTCTTGGGTCTAGTCCTGTTCAGTATTCAGTTACACAACAGGACACCATATAAGTCTGCCAATTAAAATTTATTTCAGAGAAAAAAATGGGAAGGTCTAAAGTTACAGGAAGGAAACCGAAAAAAGCCCAAGATTTTAAACAGGCCTGAATAAATGCCCCAAAGATGAAAAAGATGTTGGTGAACAAACACAACTGCACATGTAACATATTTAGAATATTTAGCTACACCGATGCAGAGAAATAATTTACCATATAAGTAAGTCTGCAGAAAAGTGTTGAAATGGTTCATGAAATGAAGCAGGAACCAATGTTGTGTCTCCACTGTTGCATACACTGTGTAAGCAGCAGTAAATGCCAAAAAAATATGTGAATAATGTTTCAGTAATGCTTGGGAGCTGTAAGATTCCAGCAAGAGCAATCTGTGTAATTATGGGCATTCCAGTTAAAGAGTGATATAAACTAGTTAGGAAAAGCCTAAGGGACATTAACAAGAATGCTCAAAGGTAGCAAAAATGAGGCTCATGAAGAAAGGTAGAATGAATCGTATATAGATATATATATACGTATATGTGTGAGAGAGAGAGAGAAAAGGAGACAATAGGGTCTTCAAGTCCATAAAAAGTTTCTTATAACAGGAAATACTCTGCATATTCCTCGTGACCACAATAAGATGCAATAGAAAAATGTTGTAGAGATAGAACTTTTGACAGTAAGGGGAGTGAACAAATGCAGAGGTTGTGGAGCCTCCAGACGAGGCGTTGTTTGAAAACAAATTGGCTAAATATATTTCGGTAGTGGTACAAATCCAATTCTGAGAGGAAGACATTATATTTTTTTTTCTTCTTGTTGCTTCATAAATTCTAATACTTCTTTACTTCTATGTATGAGTAGCCCAAGTATTTTGCAAGTCTTGAAAACAAATCCTTTTTAGACAAGTAAAATCTGGTGAACCTTGCGTCATATAAGAGTAGTGTAAGTGAGAGAATGGTATCTGCCCACATGTAAATAACTTTGGATTGAAATAGAAGAGAAAAATTTGGCACAGGTATGGAATAGCTATTGGTAGGTATATTCCATTTGTGGTTTTAACTGTCAGAGGAGTTACAGACTATCTGTTTTTATCACGGTAATCTTCTCCAAACATTGACAGTTTTCCCATGGAAGTTTCTTATTTCAGGACAAATAAATTTTTCCTAAGTATTTATTTTATGTCACATAAGGGTAAAAGATCTGCACTGAACATTTTGGAAGATGGACAAATCCTCTGAAGGCTAGTACCAGGTCACTGCTGGACTGAAGGTAAGTGGGATTGTGCTGTTTGTGCCATCATTGTCATCATGGAATCATTGTTCCCAGAAAGTCAGTGCTCTAGCTTGCACAGTCCATACCTGAATAGTGGCTTGAGACAGAAATGGCACTGCAAGAAATATTAGAACGATATATTTTAACAATACGTCAAATAGCTCTTGTCAAAGGGGTTATTTTCTCCAACCTGCAAATATCATGACATTTTTTGTTGAGTTAAAGGGCAGATTTTCCATGCATTTTCTTGAAGAATTATCGCACTTTTTGTATTTACACATATTGTATATTTCAGTTCAGCATTTTTCCCTTTGTTCCAAGAGTAACACCAAGCTTAATGTTTTCTTTAGTTTATATTCTCTTGTCTGCAGAAATATCTGAAGTTTTACATTGGTACAAAATAACTGATTTCTGCTTACAGATGTCAGGTCTATGTAAAATACAATGCATCTTTTATATAACTCAGGACCATAAAAATTTAGTCTGTATATAGATATTCAGGTGTTCAGCTTTTACTATGAGGCTGAAGACTTTCATTGATATGCCAGAGTTTTTTCATAATTTTGGCTTTTTCTCTATAAAAGGTGATCACTTCCCAGCAATGTTAATTTATTCATCAGTATGATTCACTTAAGCAAATAATTCCTTGCTATAATTACAGTATATATTCTGTACTGCTTACTTCAAACATTACACATTATTCCCCCATTATTATTATTATTTAGTATATGATTGGACATTTGAGAATAAATAGTTCACTGCTTCTAATGATCCAGAAAACATTGTTATAAATGGAAATGGCTGATTTTGAGAGCCTTTCAGGTCCCATGAACTGTAGCTCTGATTTCCTTACTTGTCTTTCCATGATGTATTTATATGGCAGATTGTAAAAATATATTAATGAAAGACTTAAGGGTAAATTAACTGTAGATTTAGGTCATCATATTAACTTTCTGGGTTACTGAAACCAGTTTTCAAGTGTATTCTATTATGATGGGTGTGATTTCATTAGAAATATTTTTAAAAGCACAACAGTTTTGATTTGGAGAAAGACATTTGCAAACCTTTTAAATGAAGCATTGTTTTCTGCATTTCTTCAGGCTAAATGAAGCTATGTTTTCTGCCAAACATTTTCATTATGAGTTTCTAGGAGTAATGTCAAAAAGGGAGTGTGTTCTTTACACTAGCAGAGAAGAAGCGCTGCAAAGCATTGGTTTGTAAGTTGGCCAGAACAATTCAACTCTATGTAAAAAAATTCGTAGTGGACTAAAGTGATTTTGCTTCATAGACACTGAGAAAATAATGTGTAGTATTTAGATAGAACTATGCAGTAGCCATTAGAAACTGCTGGGTTCCCAGAAACAGAATACTCTGAGTTAGAACTACTTCTGGGTTACCATATATAAACAGAAAAATAGAAGAATCCACAAATTCTGGTTGTGCACAGAGCTAGAACATGCGCCAAGTACTAGTTTTCATAAACAGATTTTTAGTTCCATGAGAAAAATAGCAGGGAAAACAAGGATCTGGAAAGATTACTTTAAGAGAGGTATAACAGTAATTCAAGACATTTTATGCTACCTGATGTTAATTCCTAAAAACCTCATCATGTTTTCACTGAGTGACACAAGCAAGAAGCTTTGGTTAGAAAGTATGAAATGAATCTCTAATACTTGTATAAGCATTGTAACAGCACAACGTACAATAATGAAATATACCTATTTGGGTCTCTGTAGAGATTGCAGTGAAATATAAATCAAACTTACTTAGGAATATTTAGAAAAATATATTAGATCAAGAAAGTAAGACATGAAAAGTGTATTTGGATCTCTTGGACCTCTTTCCCCATCTGATCCTTGCGTATTTGTCATTACCAAAATTTACCCTTTCTTACCCTTGCAAATGAGGCTGTAAATTAAATACAGTAAATATATTTGTCCAGCAGCTTTTGTCCCGTTTTCTATGAGGTATATCATAGAAGGTGGTTTCTCATGTAGTGACATATATCTGTGTCTGGCATTAATCATGTCACCAAATAATTCAGTCTGGTGGAATGATCCCTTTACCTCAATTTGCTGATTTTAGTAGGTATGTTCCAGAAAATATCAAAGAGAAGAAGCGTGTAATCAATAGTGCTACCAATGTATACAATACATCAAAGACTTTTAAAAGGTCTATTGTTCTGGTTTCCTTTCATCCTCTTTCAACAAAAAGAAATCAAAGATGGAAGTGATAGTCTCAAAAAATTAAAATAATCCTATTAATTTATGTTTCCTTCTGTTAGCAAAGTTTCAAACCATGTCATTGGAAAAAGTTGATCTACTCTACCAGAGATCTTTCCTCTAAACAGAACTAAAGAATCAAAGATTTTATGGAACAACCTTCATTTTTTTCCCACTGGTTCATACACAAAACTCTTCACTCTACAGAATCCTCAATCTGGCATGTTTATTATATATTAAATTTAAAAGGTATTTTGCTCAAACGTGAATATTACATAAACGTAAAAGAAGTATTTAATACCTATATATAGATATAGTAATTGATAATTCTCCCCAGTAAGCTTTCATAAAAATTTCTCTTGCAAACCTAAGGTTAATCATGCAAGACCTAAAACATCAGTGGGCTTAAAAACTCTTAAATTGTAATTGATCATTAGCCTTTGAGAGCATGAATATCATATCTTCAAAATGTTTCCAGCTTATGAAGTAACATGGTTTCTCATAAGAGCTTTTACCACTAAGTATATCCATAAAGTTCTGTTAAGTCAGTGATTGTGACTTAAGTGTCCTCATGGTCCTAAGCAAATGTGCATCTTTTCCCCCTCATCAGCACTTGTCTTTAAATAAATTATAGGAACATTGAAAGAAAAGCATTTATACCCACAGAAGGTCCATGATAGTGACCTAGAGTTCACCAAAATCATTAGGAGTTTGCAGAAGATTTTTATCTGGACTATATGCCTCCACTTAAGTTCTGAGTGGACTGATTCTCTGGTCTTCAGAAAGAAGAATTTTGAGGAGAAGCAAATAAAAATCACACTGATCTGCTACAATGAATGTTGTTCTTAATGTCACCTTCAGCCCTTAATATAACCTTGCTATTGTAGGGATTCCTTTCTCCAAAAATTCTAGGTGCTACACTGTAGATTTAATAGTCTGATGGAACCACACGTGGTAAAACAAATCTCTTTCAAGTGTGTATTAGGCTTTAAGCTATCAATAAATATCCCATCTGTGTATGCTATCACACAGACCATTTGTACGGCTGCGGCCGTGGAGTGCCAAGGTGTTGCGGTGGTTCATCCCGCCTGCGGTGTGAGTGACACCAAGTGGGTGGATTACCCCACCCAGGATTCTGCCCCTGGGGGCGGATCCGAGGGGAAATCTGTGGCATAAGGCTTACACCCCTTGAATGTCACTCACGCCCCATCTCCTCCCCTGTGCCGGAGCCTGCAGTATCCCTGGGCTCGGACAGGTCAGCTTGTTTTAAAATGCCCTCCAGCTCTACTGTTATTGGTTAGTTTAACATTGTTTCTCCCCTAATATGTTTCTATGAGTTACTTGCCAAGTCTCATAATGTTTAATTGGCTACCTTTGTTGTACCTCCCTCTCTCTGTAACCTTCAAAGCCTGTGATCAGAGGGAGACAAAGGATCTCTCTGCTTAGCTTTCCTTCAAGCTGGTATCTCCCTGCTCCCTCAGGGCAGAGAAATAAAACTTGGACTGCAGCCATAGAGAGGGTCCACTCTTTCATCCTTGCCTTCGCTACTGCCTTTTAACAGCATTAACTTGCTTGCTGCACATGGCTTATCAGGCCAGAAGAACTGAGGCACGCAAAGCTCAGTAACCTTGCACTGACACCGCTATTCCTTGCGGGCATCGAACCCTGAGCCGTAGGCCAAGCCAGAGCCAGGCACGGCAGCGCGGCACCAAGGAACTGTGTCTGATGTTTTGTGCCTGTCAAACAACAGGTCTACACCACCACATAGGTCTGCAGCATTCCTGTGATGAGAGATAAGGTTCTTAAGAGGCATAATACATAAATGCCTATGTTATTCAGCTTCACTTCTAAAATAATTTACTGCTTACTCAGTCTGCTTGTGGCAGTGTAGACATTTCACTTCTAAAGAAAGATTTTTGCTCTTGGGAAAAGTGGAATTGACTGCAAGGAAGACTTTGCAGACATCTGAAAGATAGTTTGAGCCTCGATTATTTCTTTCAAGATCTGAACACAGTGGCAGCCAGAAAGTGTTTATAGTTCTTCCCTTTAGCTGTCCATTACTCAGGGGAGTGATTCTCACTTCCCTGTTCTCCCTTTGAAAATCTGTTGGCTTTGGTGTAGCTGTAGGGAGCACTGCAAATCATTGCATTATGCGACTTTTTTTCTTTCATGTAAAAGGTGAGTATTTGCAGGGATTTACACAGTAAAATCAGTTAAGCAGTTCACTGTTACTTTTTTTTTTTTTTGGAAAGTCACGGTAAGTGTAAATTACTCTGTTCCCTTCCTTGTTTTGGGCTTTGTACATTTTAAAGTGAACATGATAAAGAGACAATACCTAGGTATAAAAAACATCTAATAGTGCTTAATACTATGCTGAATTTTCATTTCTACTGATATTAAAACTATATTTAGAATTTAATTTATAAAAGACAGTAAACTCATATTTTGTCCATTCTTAGATTTTACGATCCACAAATAAATTTTGCGACAGATTTTTATAATGATTTTCATTTTTAGAAAAATGACAAAGCCCTTATTTTTTTGGTGGTTTTTGCCATTTTGTAATTATTAATTCTTTAAAAATAAAAAAGGTAGAATTAAAATAGTAAATAATACAGAAAAAATGGAAGAGAAGGCTTTTTTGTGTATTAAAAACAAGAAGGAAAATGTTTATGCCTTTTTTTTTTTTTTTTGGTAAATATAACCAGCCCACAATAGCACAGAGAAATAAAAAATCCCCAGGGGTTAAATTTTAAAAAAGACAAGAACATAGAGATGATAGAATTAATACAAAATACTGCCAATCATTTACAAACAATAGATGCACTTTCTTCTAGTGTCTTTCCTTCCAAATAATCTTGTCGTGTGAATGTTTAAGAAAGGATGTAAAGTTCAAACTTATGATGTCTTTTTTTTAATGGCAGAAATCTTAATTTCTACTCTCAATATTCATCAGTAAGTGCAGCCCCCCTTACATAATTAGAGTTCCAGCTCCTTCTGCCAAGATGATAATCATGCCTGTGATGCTTCTTTGCTTTTATGTAATGAGAGTTGCATTAATGTTCGACTAAAAATAATTGAAGGAGGAGAATATTGACTGTGCAGATGATATGAATAGATTACATTAGTACAAACCTCCTACAACCGGAAATCCCACTGAGCAGCAGGACTCTTGTTCTGGGAGGTATTTGCCAGGCATGAACTGTGAAAAGTGTAAGTTTTAATGATCTACTTAGATTCTACTAATGCAATCTATTTCATTTTACTTACTTATGTCAAATGTAGCCCAACTAAGAGGATTTCTGCCACATTATAATTAAATGTCAACAGGTGTCTAGCTGGGCTGTGCTTGGTGCTTGGGAGGGCTTGCCTGAGCCTGAGCTGGTGCCAGATTGCTCCGACAATGGTCTGGTGGCCACAAGAGCATTGCTTAACCTGAGTCAAACCTCGGTGACAGCCAGAGATGGATGAAGCTGGACAAACCAGACATTCACTGTGGGACAGGCTGTTGCCTGTGGTGTCTCCCAGGGCTGGGGGAGGTTGTGATACAGCATCCAGATGGGGCTGGAGGTCAGTCAGAAGCAATCAGGTACGAGAACATTGGAAAAACAGCGCTGATCATAAAGAGAAAGAAATGTCGCCATTCCCACCTGGAACACCACTCCCCACCCAGCACAGAGCTTGGTATGCCAGCTCACTTTGACACCTCATTGTCCCTCTGCATGAAGAAGTCTGGTGCCGTTGAGCAGAGGGATATTGGGAGTGCAAGAGCACCAGAGTAACAGGGCAGCTCGGAGTATGCTCTCATGAGTAACAGTTCACAGGCATATTATTACCAATGAAGCTTTTCCATATTTGGACTATGTATCTCATTCTAACAGGACTAAAGGTAGATGTTTCCTAGATTTTGATCAGATTAAGATTTTAGATTGGCTAAAGATAAATTCTTAGCTTGATAGATAAAATATGTTCCCTTTGATTATTTTTCATTGTGTTTTAAACCTGGTTAGAACCCAAATAAACACTTTATACTGCACATCATATGCGCCTAGCACATTATTTGGGAAGAACTTCACAAGTCACCTAATTTATAGAAGAAAACTGTTTCACAAATTTTGCAGGCTCAAAGTGCTCTGTTAATCTACTGCTAACAATTCTTTTTACCTTAAATGTATATCTTCATGAACAGTCATAAGTCGATTTAAAGTGTTAGACATTGGTAATAACCATGCTGATTGATCTGTATTTGTTTAGTACCAGACTTCTATCAGGTTCTACAAACACATTAATAAGAAACTCAGTTTTATTACTATGTTTACGCACAGTGGTTTTCCATTTTTTTTTTTTTTTCTGCTTCCTCTCTTTATTTAAAAGCTGACTTGTACCAGTGGCACTAATTCCCCCAAGTATACCTGTACAGCCTGCTTTTTGCGGGAAAGCTGCTCAAGGCAAAGCAATTGAGTAACAAATGGAAATCTGGCCTTTAACTAGTATAGCACCAGGTCTTAGAGCAAGAGAGCTCTGTCCCATTTTTGACACTTCTTCACTTCAACAACAGGTGAATTAAAAAATAAACTCTGTAATAATGTTTCCATTTCAGTGGTTGAGAATATAGTAAAAATATTACCATTTGCTTTTATTGGTTTTTCTTTTATAAATTTTTGCACCTTAGTCAGGGGAAAAAAAATCCAATGCTACATTTTAAAAATCCAAACTGCATTTAATTTTAGATTTGGTCATTAGACGCTAGAGGGACAAGAGACATATATGCCTTTCTGGAAACTCAGACTGAAAAGTGGTGAAGAAAAGGACATTGATAACAGAAGATAACTTGCTAGAAGACCAAAATGGCGATACCTAGAGAAATTCTGTGAATGTTTAAATAGAGAAAGTTTCCAAATCACAGCTTCAAATGATTAAATGAATGAAAGAATGTGTGAATTAATAGAACCCTTAAGAAATTCACCTGCATATTTCCTTTTTGATGTTGCTTCTACTGAGACAGAGGAGGGAACTAGCAGTGAATAAACATTAAAAACACTCCTTCCTGCTTTTTCAGCATTAAGACCTTAAATTGAAACACGGTTCCTAATTAAATGTACTACTTCTAACTATTAAGATTAGGTTTTAATAAGTCAGCTTGAGAAATCTTGATTTCAAGATTTTTCTGAGTGTACTTAATTTAATTTAGTTTATACTTCACATTTTTAAACTAAGTAATTCCAGTTGAATATTCTTTTGCTCCTTTTGTACTAGTATCTTCTACACTAATGTGTAATGCTTAGTGTAATCCTGATGCTACGGGCTTTATTCAGGAATAGTTCCATTCACTCAGTTGAATTTTTCCTTTTTAGAGTAAATGTTTATAGAATGTTGAGAAACATTGACATCTATGATAATATTATTATTATTATGACATTTCTGTATTTCATGAGGACATTGAAGGTTGCAAAAAAATGTTACAAAATGATAATGCTTAATATTTCAGGAAAAGAAGAGTCTGTGTTTAGCAACCATGGTGTCTGTAAACTGTGCAGCTACTCCTACTCATGACTCCAGGAAATCTAAGCATAAAAGTTACCTTTTCAAGCTCTCTGAGACCCCAGACCTACCAACACCCATTTTATGCCATAGCATATTCCCTGCCTCCCCTGCCCCCACCAAGATATCCTGGTTTAGAGCTAGTAAATACTGGCTTATTGCTGCAGGTTCTGGTCCTAAATCCAGCAGGGTAAGGTCTGGCACGTGCTGTGCTATTAGAGATGTAAGACTGAACTCACTCCTAGACAAACTAGAATGCTAATTTTAAAATTACTTTTCCAATTGCAAGTAAAATGGTATTATTTTTTTGCAAAACAATGCTGATATTCACTGGATATGGGAATTCAAAGTTTGGCCTTGGCACTAGTCTTGATTGCTGTGTTGCGAATGTTCAATCAATGTCATTTACACCAAACATATGAAGTTCAACAAGCACAAGTGTCCAATTCTGCACCTGGGATGGGCCAACCCTGCATGTATGGACTGGGGAACAAGAGGCTGGAGAGCAGTGCCATGGAAAGGGACCTGGGGGTCCTGGTTGATGTCAAGTTTAACGTGAGTCAGCAGTGCTCTGGCAGCCTGGAGGGCCAACTGTGTAATGGGGGGCATCAGGCACAACATCACCAGCCGGGCTAAGGAGGGGATTGTCCCGTCCTGCTCTGCACTGGGGTGGCCTCACCTCAAATATTGTGTGCAGTTTTGGTCACTGCAATACAGGATATAAAGCTATTAGGGACCATCCAAAGGAGGGTAAGTGAAAATAGTGAAATGTCTGCAGGGGAAGCCATACAAGGAGTGGCTGAGGTAACTTGGTCTGTTCAGCCTAGAAAGGAGGAGACTGAGGGAAGACCTCGTTGTGGTCTGCTTCCTCATAAGGGGAAGAGGAGGAGACACTGGTCTCTTCTCTGTGGTGACCAGTGACTGAACCTGAGGGAATGGACTGAAGTCGTGTCAGGGGAGGTTTAGGTTGGATATTAAAAAAAGGTTCTTCACCCAGAGGGTGGTTGGGTGCTGGAACAGGCTCCCCAGAGAATTGGTCACAGCACCAAGCCTGACAAGAGTTCAACCAGCATTTGGAAAATGCCCTCACATACATGGTGTGACTCTTGGGCTGTCCTGTGCAGGGCCAGGAGTTGGACTCGATAATCCTTGTGGGTCCCTTCCAGCTCAGGATATTATATGATCTATGGTTACCTGTTTACTCCAGGACAAGGAATCTGTTGTATTATTCTGAGGATCGGATAAGACAGTGCAGTTCTTCAGTTCAAGCTCCATCAAACGAGCTCAGTTGTGTCCTTGCACCAGAGACCACAAGTCAGACAAGTCTAGATGTTAGGCTATAAATGCTGAGGAACATGGAATAGACATAACTGAGACAGATGACCAGCTTTGTTTCTAACATCAAGGTATTCATCTGCTACTTCAGATCTATATCTGCAACATCAGAATGTCTGATGTGGAAGCAGGAAGATAGGCAGCAGATTCCTCCCAAATCACTTCATAACTTGGAAAATATAAACCTCAGCATAATAAACAATAATTGTTTTTTATGAACACTGATGTATTTAGTTACAGCTCCAGTGAACTCATGTTGAAAATAAAAATATTTAAATTCTATTATGCTTTCCTCTGTAAATAAATAAGTAAAATAACTCTTGCTGGTTTTATTGTGTTTCATTGGTAAGTTGTGTTATGAAAACGTATTGAAGAAGAGCTAACATGTATTTTGATACAGACATAGCGTATAAAACACAATGAATTTGGGGCATTAATTCCTGCATTTTGTAATAGAAATTTTTAAGAGAAGCATACAGAGGAATCTAGCTAAGCCTGTTCTCTTTACAAGAAATGAAGACATACAGGGACATAGAGAGAATGATCCGTTCCCACTTAATTTAAATATTTATCTAAAAGTAGGATGTATTATCTTTTGGAGATCCTACACTTCTTCTGTTGACTAGAAAGCAAAACTAGAAAATAAATTGAGAACCTAACTTTTTACCCTGGTCTGTTTAAGTGTGGTGAATCTTACACTTTATCAATTAAGAATTACCAGTTTTGAAGGTACTGACTGTGGCTTGTATAGACTATCTGAAAACATCACTATATAAACCTCCTTTTAATATGATGGAAGCTGTGGACATGAATCATCAAATCATTCCGCTTGGAAGTGGTCTAAGGAGGTCTTTAGCCGAACCTCCTGATGAAAGTAGGTACAACATGCAATTCAGACCAGGATGCACAAGGCTGTAGCCTCTCGAGTCCTGAAACCCCCAAGCATGGAGACAGTGTAATATCTCTGTGCAGCCTGACCAATTCATTGTCTGTTCTCATGGCAAAAAAAGATTTTTCCCAAGTCATCCTTGTAATGTGCTATTTCTTCTTTATAACTACTGCCTCTTACCCATAATTTACCTCAGTAAAGAGCCTGTCTCTGCCTTCTTGGCTCCTCATAAGCACTTACAGGAGATACACATTGTCCTGAAGCCATCCCTTCTATAGGATGAACCAGTATGGCTCCCTCAGTGTCTCCTCACAGAAGTGCTGCAATGCTGACAGTTCTGGTGGCTCCTTGCTGAACTTAATTCCATTTATCCACAACTTGGTAGCACTGTGAGGCCTCAGCCTGGATGATGAGTTTCAAACATGGTTTATACAGTGCTGTGCTGCTCCAATGAGAGGAGCTGGTCATTCCCCTTGAGCTCCTTGCTTTGCTCTTCATTGATACAGCCTGTTGCTGTTACCATTGTCAGGTCACACTGCTGACTAATGATTAACCGCCTGTCTGCCAAGACCTCCAGAATCTTTTCAGCAGATCTACTCTCCCACCAATGAGTGCCTGACCTGTATTGTTATTTTATTTTTGTAGATGGAGCACTATACCTATATCCCTGCTGAATTTCCTGCCTGATTCCCCTGGGTAGGATTGTCTGAGTTCTTCTGAATGGCAGCCCATTCTCTGAACTTAGCACCTGTTGTCATTATCTCATGTTTGGTGTAATCTTCAGATTTTATGAGGGTGCATTTTATCTTTTCTTCCAAAATACTCTTTAGAGATATTAAACCGGACAGGTACCAGGATAGATATCCTGGGGAAATCACCTTGTTAACTGCTTTCCAGCTATAGTACAAAACAATAACTGCTACCTAGAGCCTGATAATCCAGACAGATTTTTATCCTCCTGGTTGTCCAGACATTCAGACATCTTTGCTTGAATACAAGAATATTGTGAAAGACAGTGTCAAAGACCTTACTAATGTCAAGGTAGAATTTCAACTGCTTTCCATTAATTCATGGATTCAATGATTTTATCATAGCTCATTTTATCTTACTCTGATAGCTTTATGACCTTAGTCTTGATAAACCAGTTATGGTAGTTCCAAGTAACCTACCTCTCCATCATGACTAGGACAGCCTAAACTGGAATTTTCTATGGATTGAAGTTCAGCTAACCAATCTTGTTGTACCCTCATTCCTCACTCATACTTCTTGCCCTATTTTGAAGACAGATAAAAGGTTTTCTTTGGTTATTAGGGACTTCTCCTTCTCTTCACAGTATCTTGTAGTGTGAAAGAAATGTGGTAGAAAGAAATGTCACAATGACATCTGTTGTTTCTCAGCACTTTGGTATCCATCCTCTCTGGTCTCACAGGACAGAGAATACCATTCTTCTCTAAAAAAAAGTAAACTTGAATTTATAGTTCAAATATAAACTTATGAAGGAATACAGCATTTAAATATAATTTCAATTCAATGCATTGGATCTTGATTTGCTACAGAGTTCCACAGGGGCTCTTGAAGCAGTGGGTCTTCTCAGGCACCATAAGAAACCCGATAACCACACATAATGAAACTGATAAGGATAGTATTTTCACCTTGTTTCTGGTTGCTTGACTTTAACCAGCCTAGGAGCTATCATTTGTATCTTTAAAAAAATGCTTTTTCATTTCATATGTCTGGGTATAGACTCAACAGTAGTTATCTTATCTTGAAAATAAATCAAGCACCCAGCTAAATCTGCACTGCATTCTATTTTCATAATATCCCCAAATGAAATGAAATCAAAGTTGATGTGTATACTTTAAAGGGAAACTATAGATTATTGTTTTTCTATATTCATAGATAATGAGGGCAAGAGGGAGAAGTGAAAACATTTCTGCTTTAACTAAAATATTTTCTGGTCTATTTAAAAAGAGTTTTTTTTCTTTATTTTTTTACTGTGGGAGGAGTGAAATGTACTATTATAATTTTTCCATAATAAGTTGTGAATTGGGTCTGACTAAGATGAAGCTCACTTTCCCCACAGCAGTGCCCTTGGAGCTGTGCTTTGGAAGCTAGAAAGGTGCTGATAACACACCAGTGTTTTGGGTACTACTGAGGAGTGCTCACATAGCACAAAGGTCAGTTTTCCAACATTCCCCCCTTGCCAGTAGGCTGGGGGTGGGCAACATCTTGGAAGGGGACATAGCCAGGACACATGACTGAAACTGACCAAAGGATTATTCCATACCATATGACATCTGCTCATCAATAAAAGCTAAGAGAAAGGAGAAGAAAGGGGGATGGGCATTACTGTTGTGTTTTTCTTTCAGAGCCACCATTATGCATATTGAAGTCTTACTTCTCAAAATATGCCTGGACATTGCCTGCTCATGGGAAGAGGATAATAATTCTTTTCTTTTTCTTTGCTTCCACATGAGACTTTTGCTTTTGCTACTGTTTTACTGAACTGGTTTTATTTTCACCCATGAATTTTCTTCGATCTTATTTTCTTGCTGCTCCATCCTGCTGAGGAGGAGAGTGATAGAGTGGCTTGGTGAGCACCTGGCAACCAACCAAGGTCAACCCACCACAGTTGTTAGACAGTGGATTTAGTTTGCTTAATATAACTTTGGTAATTGATTCAATAAATCTTTCATAAATATAATCAGAATTCGAGTTACTACATTTGTTCAAATATTGTGTTTGTCAATGCCAGCACATTTGCAACGATGCATGTGATCATGAGGGAGCAACTCAGATGTTCATCCTGTGAATGAAATAGCTGTTTATGTTCAGAATTACTAAATCTATGACTAAAGCAGACTACAAGGATAGTTTAGTTACTGCATATCAACACTAAGTTACACATAACTTTTTCTCCTCAAACTCTCTATAATCTCTAATTTTTCATACACACAGATACCAGGGAGACAAATCAACACATGCTAAATAAACAGATGCAGCAAAAATGTTTTAGAGTTCTCATTCTCTATTATTCTTAATTTTATATAAATGCTGGTAGTCTCAGAAAGAAACTGCAGAGTGAAGATACAAGGAGGGGGGAGCCCTGACAGTATTATAAAATTGGGGCTTTTTGTCACTGTCTATCCATGGTTACTGGTTTATCATTCCACTTCCTGGAGCCCTGGTGAGCTAGTGATTACACTGAGGCAGACCTGTGAATAGTAACTAAGGAAACCATACACGTTGTGTGTCTTGCAATTTGTCTGGAGGCTGGCCACCCCTGAGCTGACTCTGTCTGGGCCAGGAGCCACAGACCTTCGAGAAGTTTGGAGCACAGGGTAGGTTACCTTGCCTGATTCGCTCCACTCCTCTGCCATCTGCTATTATTGGCCCAGCTGAGACTATTGTACAGAAATACTGCTTCCAGTACCCAAACTAGTAATTTAAACTGATTCAACCTTTTCTGTGCTATCTCGCAGTCCAAGCTATGCGGTGGATTTTGCTAGTGCAACTTTAGCTTTTTTCTTGATGGGAAAAGGACAATCAACATGACTACTTTTCTTTTTTTTTTTTTTTTTTTTTTTTTTTTTTTTTTTTTTGTATTTAATTTGGGTTTTTTGATCCTCAAAATATAATCTGAACAATCTTATTGAATGAAATTGTTCGAGGCTGTAGGTTATGCATGTATAATCCACAATTAGCACAAACCACTCCTGAAATACTAAATGCTGATTTCTTAACTGTATTTGCATTCTTAGTTGCTAAAATATTAATGTTCTGTAAAGGATTCAGTACTGATAGGTCTGGAGGTTTTTTGTCTCATAAGCTATCTGTGCCCTTTGTGACACCCTATGACAAATAACACCGGGTACATATCAGCCTGCAATCAATATATGCTGAACAACATGAACATCAACATGACACAGGTAATGTCTGCCTTCTGCTGAGGAAATATATGCCAGGAGGGAGTGACATTAGGATGGAAATATCAAATATTTTAAGTTGGGAAGAAATGAATAATTAGTACACAGCAGTTGCAATTGCTTTATTTAAGAAATAGTGGAAACCTCAGTATCATTTCTTTTTGTCAGGTGAATTCTGACTGATTTGTCAGCAGCTGGCAGCTTAATGGTTCCAGTGTCCAAGAGATCAGGCGTATCACCCGTGCTCATGTCAGAGCAGGGAGAGTAGCTCTCAATGAGCTTCAGGCATTCAGTGAGTCAGACAAGTGGTTTCCTTTATATCACCTGAGCAAAGTAGATGAACTCAAGGTGGACTGCCAATTAACAGTGGAGATGGCATAACTTTTGTCACCTGCAATACAACCAAGCTGTGTTACAATGGCTTTTAAATCTTTCACATGTCAGCGAAGAACTTTCAAATTCCAGAAGAAAAGTCAGCTAGTTTTGCCAATACCATTATGGAGTACAGGTTGTGGGGTTTATTCAAAAATGTGGTTTTGCTGAACATAAATCTATTTAATATCTTTTAAATAGAAATATTCAGGATCATTTTAGGAAACCTGCTAGGAAACCTGCCTCAAGTATCTAAAATAAAATGTTTTGTAGAACTACAGAATTCTAATTTTGGAAGACTGAGTAGAGCTTTATTTCACTCTCAACACCAAATACTTCTGCAAAGATATTCCTATACTTAATCAAAGGCATTAGTTGCATATAATTGCAAATACATGATCAAAAAATGTTTGAAACTGAGCAATTTCTAGAAGCAGTTTGCTCAGATTGACTGTTTTCTTCAAAAAAAAAAGTCAATAGTAATAATTCTACAAAAGAAATCTTATTTTTAATTTTTTGTTTTTAATGTGAAATGTTCTGTAGTAATGAGATTCCTATACTGACCAAGAGATAACTTTAAATGTAGGAAAACGAGATTAGATAAAACTCATAAAGCATTTTTAGAATAGATTTGACTCTAAATCAAGTTGTTATCTAATTAAAAATGATGTCACACATAATTATATCAGTATTATCAATATTTGTTGCCTTTGATATTAATATGTTTTTCAGAAATGCGTCAAACTGCACATTAATAAAGGGTTGCTATTAAGTCAGAAATTAATCTCGTGTGCATCCTGACAGTGTCATCAAAGTCAGAGCATACTCTAGGTGGAAGTCTTCAAATCTTATCAAGGATATCAGCAAAATCCCAAGTCACTAGCAGTTGCCTATCTCCCCGAATAATAAGACAAAGTCCCTTCCTTTGAATAACCACTTTTTTTTATTCCTAGGCAAAAGCTAATTTGGTTAGAACTGATAAAAGTATGTTATTGCTAGGACATTGTGCAGGATGAGATATTAAAGAATATGCCAAGGAGAGACAATACATAATCATGATATTGTGCATATTTTTGTACTGAAAGAATGTTCGTGGCACTGTAGCAGTCATAAGTTGGCAAACTTGTAACTCTGATGCAATGGCCACAGGAAAGAATTTACTATTCATTGATATAACTGGTGTAGTTCCAGTAATCAAGAAAGAGTATAGCACCACACCTTTCTGATGCAATAGTGATGACATCAGATTGCATTACTTCAAGGGTCTCCAAAGTGGACATGACAAGCAAGATACATGTCTATTTCTGTGGCAATTTAAATGCTTTTACCATCAATATAACCATTCTGCCACATCAATTTCATTTGCTATCTAAAGTGGAGCTGCAACGACTGAAAATGGCTGAGGATTTACCCCTGCATGTTGCTACAGGGATGGCAAAGTGTATGTGGCATGTAGTCTTAGGATTAAATTGCTATTTTTTTGGTAGATCAGAAAGGATTAAGCAATAGCACTATAAATTTTTTCTCACTCCAAGTAACTTTAGTACAGATATCAGCACAAATATCCTGTGCAATGAAGTAAGATCAGATGTACTGCATTAAGCAGTGGTTATACCTAGTTTTACTATTATTGTTCCCAAGCCACATTATTGGCTCTAGAAACTGTGCTGTCTCTGGTTTCTCTTTTTCTTAATTTGTCTAGAAGGCATTGCCTGCCAAATAAAAGGTCAATTAAAATGGGTTAATTTAATAGTGAACCTGTACCAAGTATCTTCTCTGGTAGGGTTCTGCATTATTTCATAAATAATTATGTTATTGTGCTGGCCTCATAGTGAACACTTTTCTATTCAAATGAGAAAAATAAGGCAGTGCAGCATAAGAAAATTCTAGAAGACAAGCACTGTAAAGTACTCTGTAGACTTGTGCTTGCTTCTGTCCTCATTGATTATATGCAGCAAAATTGAAATATAGATGGTATTTGATCTCTGCAAGAAAAATCTTCCTATATATTTTTTTTTTTCTCTATAACAGAGTCTAAAAATAATGTATGAAAACACCTCTAATGGTTGTAACGTGATATGAATCAAACCTTTATCTAAAGAAAAAAGAAGCTTTTCTCAAATATGCTTTTATGAACAGGAGCACAATGCTACTTACAGTATTTGTACCTAAGACTACATCAGAGAAAACTGAGGAAAGCTAAATCACAACCTGTAAGAGAAGGTCCAAACTGACTACAATACCCTAATTTTAGAAGGTGCATATCTTAATTTATTAATATTTTTCTGCCTCCATACCTCAACTTTTGTCTACCTGTCCCTATAAATCTCCACTGCATTTATGAAAGTCAATTTACTTCTTGTGCCACCGTGCCACTGCGCAAGATGCTTTTGGAGTTATCCAAACTAGGAGAATTATTAGATCTAAAGATGCACCTACAATAATAATTAAAATGCTCAGCACCACCTCATTGAGAAACTTGAACAAAATTAAATTTCCAAGAATCAAATTGTGCTAACTACCTATTCTTCTCTACAGGTGCACAGTATGTACCCATCCTTACACTGTATCTGTACTACCCAGTAGCTATTCTCACCAAAAGTGAAATTCCAGTTCAGATGAACTATGATATCCTATACCAATTACATTTCAATTTTGTATATATTTTTATTATCATCAAGGTTTCATACAGAAAAAAACCAAACCAAGCTTCTAATAGAAAGAATCCTCTGAATTGTATTTATAACAGTGTTTTTCAAACAATTCACTGCTGTGAATTTCAAAGAAAGTTTTAACTTAGTCTCCTTAAATGATGAGGAAAAATCACCACCCTTTGCATAGCATGAGTGTCAATACACACTTCTGTAGGGGAAACTTTATTATGATGACATATATAAAAACCTATAAAGGATTAGAATAATATAGATGTGAATAATCCTACTATTTAAAATTCTTGGATATGCTTTTTTAAAAGATAAGAATGGATGACAAAAGTCTATACGACATTTAATTATCAGTTCTGAATTTTCCTTATCATGTACCAGTGTTTTTATGGGAGAATTTCTTTTAATTCTAGGTATTTTTTGAGCTTAAAAGGCCTAAATCTACACCTGTTCCCTCTTTTCTGTATTTTGCTTCAGTTGAAAACTTATCAAGAATAATATCTAGCATGGTATTCCTTTAATAATATTTTTATCTATAATAATTTTAAAATTTTTGTGGGGGAGAGAAAAATGAGAGAAAAGTAACTCAGTTGTTTTACTTTATTATTTAGAACATTTTTTCTCCAGTGGTTAAAAGGTAGGCATCTAAAAATCTTTTTTGTCTGATTCTGCTCTTCCTGAGCTGTATGAAAAAGTTTTTAATATTTTTTAATAACCTTACATAAAATGAGAACTCATGTTTCATTTTGATGGGTTTAATATAGGCACCAGGACGAAATAAGGTAGAAAAGAAACAGCGGAATTCCTTCTCAGAGGATGGTCTAGAAGCTAAAAATATGAATAGGTTTGAAGAACAATTAATTATCTGCTAAACACAATAGTCTCAATATAATCTTTGGCTCAGAAAGTCTGTTATTGCCAAGAACTGGGCGCTCATGGGACATCCATCACATAATTCTAGATTTTCTGTGGGTTGTTTTAGGGTTTGGCTTTTTTTTTTTTCATTCAGCACCATTTTCTACAGATGATGGATCCCCATTGCCATTCTGTTAATAAAAATTGAAAAAAATGTATTTTAACAGTAAAAAAAGTCTGATAGTAATAATTTCCCTAAATTTTCAGCAAACTTGTTGTTATTCTCTAATAATCATTTTATTATCATGCTTTTAAAAGTAAGATCTCCTTAATATAGGTGTTACTGCTGATATAAAAGTTTCAAAATACTGACCTCTTGGTGAAAGGAATTCTAAGTACAAAGAATTCTACAGTTATTTTCTATTTATTATTTCAGGGTTTTTTTGAGTGTAAGTATCTAGTAAAAGAGAAAAAAATACCTATAACTAAAATGGTTTATTTATGACCTATTGAATCTCATAAAATTGCTACATTTCAATTAACTGAATTATCTGAGTTCTCTTATAATCTGATCTGGTTCCACATGTTGAGTCGCAACGTGGTTTTAAACCCACATCTAGTATAACAGAATGCTTCATCCACAAGAAGGGATGTCACAGAGCAAAGATGACCTTAAATTTTTAGGCAGAATATATTTTTTGTATAATCTCAAATGTTTCATTAGAAACATCACCAGTTCTCCAAAGTTTTATTAATTTGAATGAAGTGTTTAAGAATGTATTACTTGAGGAGTGATTGTATGTAAATCATTAGTACAAAAATAATCCAATCCTTAATGAAATGAGTATACATAGCTCTTAGTTGTGCCATCACATCTTCCATGGTAATGTTCCCTTTATATATTTTAATGTAAAAGTGCTTGTTAGCAGAATTAGATCTTTTGATACTCATAAGGTATTAGACATAAGTACTGTGGATTTTTTTTTCTACTTGTAGGAAAAAATTCTCTACATGTTTTTTCAGTGGGTACAGCTTAATATTAATATTAATTGTATTACACCAGTTCTAACCAACCCCTTTGTATTGAAAGATATAGTCCAGTTTTGTTTAATCACGTTAAAGAAAAACAAAACAAAATTAATGAATGGAGGCTTCTAAACAACAAAATTTTAAGAAATGAAGAAATATTCCTGATTTCACTAAATTAGCTGACAGAGCAAGTAGACAACAGAGGACTGAGACACAGAAATACACTGTGCATGAGAGATGCAGAAGTGAATGAAAGACAGTAGTGAAGGTGGCTGATATCATTGCTGTGATGCCACTGGGGACTGGGTCAGGTAAAACTTCTTCAGAACAAAGTAAATAACACGGATGTATCTTACCAGCTTTGTGGTATCTTGCAGAATTCAGTTTTGGAGTGAGCACGAACTAACTGACATAAAACATGGTTTGTTTTGGTCTGATTTGGTTAGAGTTTCTTTAATTTACTTTGGTTTGTTCCATATTGATTTGTAGTTCTTGAAAGTTTAAAAGCACAATTCTCCTTGGTATTCCACAAAAGCTGATTCTGTAAACCACTTATGCGGTTTCATAGGTGTCTGCATTGCTTCACATATCTCTGGTGAATTGTAGGATATATCAGAGAGAGAAAAAGGAAATAGTACTAAAGACTGCAGCTACAGCACCTCTTGTACAACTGCTCAGTTACACAATATGAGTTGTGGCTATGTCCCAGATATCCTGCCTTTTCTTCTTGTTTTCTTAGCCTTATTTGAGACCACTTATGAGTCAAATACTTGTGCAGCCAGGTGCCTGTTTTGTCAAATATGGAACCACTACCAGTCCTTGCTGTAATAGTTGAGTGGTCCAATCGGAGATGCAATACAAAGAAGAACCTTAATAATGTTCAAATGATGACTACCTTGGCATTAGTCTTGGTAGCAAAATAGGATTGTTTTCAAGAGGAAGAGGATAAATAATTTATTTTAATTTTTTAAAATAATTGGCAGGGAATTTTAATGGGGTTTTTTGGTACTTCAGATGGTTGCGTTCTAATGGCCAGCACCTCCCAAGTAAACAAAAGTAACATCAAAACCCTTAGAAAGGCAAGTTTTACTCAGGAAATATACATGCAGTTGGCATTAACCTTGATAGGAAACTTAGGAAACCTTATGTACATTTTTTTAAAGACCTTGAAAAATTGGAAGATTTTTGTTTCCCTTTATTTCTTGACATAAAATTAAACCATATACAATTAGAGGTCTAAGCAAATAAATATGTCTTAAGGCATTAGTAAATAAGAAAATCTTGTTCCATATTAGAAAATAAATACAGGAAACAAGAATGCACAGCTCTAACTAGATCATTCTATTTATCTCCCCATGAGGCAAAGATGTCACATAAAATCTTTCAAATACTTTTTAAGGTCCAAAATTCAGGAAAGATTCTAATTTATCCTGACCTCTTCCCACTGGTAAATTGAGATCCTAACCACTAGGCTAAATAGCTATGAACATACTATATTCCTAAAAATCATGTTTCAATGGCATGCAATAGCCTTAACAATGTACTTGAGGCTGTGTAATTACAAGCAAAAAATAAATATAGAAATAGATCAAATAAGAAGTTGAGCTTAAAACACAGGAGTTAACTAGAGAAGTAGAAATGTTGTTTCACCTCTGAATAAAAATGTGCAAAGCTGTCAAGTGTATTAAATAACCCCCCACATTTCTAGCTATTGCAAATTAACATCCTATTGAAATTTGAAATCGTATATCAAATACACAGATTAATACAGTCAATAGTACCTCTAAGTTGCAGGTCTATATTAAATCACTGGTAACCAACACACAAGCTTTCAGTGTTGAGGTCACAACTGTAGTGAATTTGAAACCTTCACTTATGAAGGGCTACAATATTTATATCAAACAATCCCATTTAGAGCAATGGTAAACACATGGCAATGTGTGATTTTGCTCTTTCTTACCCCTTTCAAAATTACAAGCAACTCACCAAACTCAGTAGTTAACTCCTTGTTGCAGAAAGAAGTATGTAACACTTTGTTTTTGAAACCAGATGGAAAAGATGTAGAGCAAAAGAAACAGATTGCAATATCCTACTTGATAAAATTCCACATACCTCTGTATTTATTCACTAATGTTAGGATTGCCATCTAAACAAATGGTAAACCAGAATACACAGGTTATTGTATGACTTTTATTGCCTTGTTTGGCAGTGCTTGAAGTTGCTTTTAAGGTTTCCACCAGTATAGATAAAAAAAAAACCAAACCTGACAGAATATAAGACAAATCAAGTGGTTCTTTTTATTGTGATGAAGGCAATGAAATCCTCCTCTTTTCACAGATATTTTTCCTCCTTTTCATTTTATGAAGTGCATCTCAAGTATTTAGATAGCTGAAGCTTCTGCTACTTTATGTGGATTTTAGAATTTTCCATGACCTCTGTCTGTAAGAGATATAAGACAGATACAATTGTGTTGTATAAGCACCATGGGAATATAGTAAATGGAGTGCATAGAATTCAGTATCATAGAGAGCAAAACATCTCTGCTTTGTTCTGGCTGTAACCAACAAGGCAGCATGCATTGTAGTAATTTTTTCTCAATTTACTATGTATCAAGCAGTGGCATGATCTGCAAATGGATCATTAACATGAAATAAATCTCTATGTATCTTTATCTATATAAATCTCCATGTATTGTCTTTAGCTAGCTGGAAGGCAATAGACAGTAGCCTTTTCCTCCATCTGATGCACTGACAGATTTGTCTGTATACTTTAGTTTCAATCTGTCTTAGAAAAATTGCTCAAAACCCAAGCCAGATCAGCCGCTAACATCTCACTCATTGTCTTTCCCTCCTCTCAGTTAAGAAAGGACCCCTATTATTCTCCACAGAACAATTGCATGTGAGCTTGATTAACAGCTGAATTTTGGCAAGATCGTTCCGTCATTTTTTCATCCTGATTACTTGCAGTTGCAGAATCGGCTCATCACCCTTGTAGCTGATGAGGAACTGGGAATGCTGCTAAACAGTGTCTCTGGTGGCTGAGTCTGAGCCACTCAGGACCACAAAAAGAAAGTGGTGTGTGGTGGTGGTAGGAGAGTCACTATGCAGGGGACGGAGGCCCTCACCTGCTGACCAGACGTGTCCCCTGGAGAGGTTTGCTTCTTGCTGGGGGTTTGCATTCATGACTTCCCTGACAGGTGACCAATGCCTCATCCAGCTTAGTGGTTCTACAGTTCTTCCATATAGGCACCAATAATATAGACAGGGATGACCTGGGAATTGCCAAATGTGTGTAAAGGGCTCGGTGGACAGCGTTCAGCAGCACACGCATAGTGTTTGACTCCTGCCAGTGAGGAGAAAGGGCATTAGGAGGACTCAGCAGACTTTATGGCTCAACAGTAGATTGCATAGCTGGTGTTTGAGTAGGGCTTCAGGTTCTATGACCACGGGGCTCTCTTAAAGGATCAACACCTTCTTGCAAGAGACTGGATCCATCTTGATCCAGTCAAGTGGGGCATCTTTCCCAACAGACTGAACAAACTGGTGAAGACAGCCTCCTCAAAAATCAAGCGTGGAAGTTTTAGGTGGGGTAGACAAATTAAAAGCTCATGATGATGGGAACAAAGAAGACACAGTGATCAACTGTAACCATCCATCAGGGCACTCCAGTCACAGGACTCATCCCACCAGGTTTCACTTTTGCCAGTGATATCAAATCTCTGGGACTGGGCCAAAGCTTTAAGCTCCTCTTGTTTGTTCCTCATGCTGCATGCATTGCTGTTAGAAACATTTAAGGTGTGATACTTCGTAGCCAGCACCTTATGAAGTAGGTGATAAATGATAAATAGGTAAACTTATGATTTTTTTTTTGTGGTTTCACAGGAGGATTTTGTAACTCCTTGTGAAGTCATTGAGAGAGAGCTTCCTTCCTAACTAGTTCTATAGCCTGAGAGAGGTATTATATCACATATATGAGAGAGTCACATGCATGACATTTTCCATATGAGCAAAGACATCACAAATATTGTAAAATTCAAGATCTTAACTGCAGCCTCTGAAGTACTGGACTCTGGAGTACTCTGTTTCTGCTGTTTAATTTTCTCCATTTGGTAGGAAACAGTATTATAGCAGATATAATTTCAGTGCTCTGGTCACCAAGCTGCAAAGTTATTGTCTCTCTTTTTTAAAATTTGCTCTAGTATATACTCACATTGTTAATATATTAATTTGCTTTTATTAGAACTGCTCAGAAATAAAGAAGAAAAGAGGCTACATAAAAATTATTATAGTCAAGAAAAATATTATCTTTAATGAAAACCTTTCTTTAAAAAATACATTCAGTTTAGTCTCTCCTCTTTGCTCATTTTATGCAATATAAATCAGATTTTTGATGATGGTGAATTTATCCTAAGAGGTGGAAGTAGAAGTTAGCCTATTCCTCCAGTTTAAAAGGTAAAAGCTTAAGTTTTATTACTGGTTAAATAAAAAAACTCAGTGTTAAAAGTCTCAAAAATAGTTATTATATATATATTTACTTTTGCATTTATTTGAAGTTTCTAGTTTTTGTCTCCTTTATTATATTTAGGTACGTTAGTAGAGTGTAGGTATAATGATTCCTTCCTGGATAGGTCTGTTGATTCAATTTCATGTTCACACACTGATCCATGGCTTCATTAATCACATCTTCTCTTTTGATATTTTGTCCTCACAGACGTTCCTCATTTTTTTGATACTTCTTCTGTCTGTATTTGGGATATATCCAGCATAGCTCTTAGTGGATTTTAGTGGACTTACCTCTTCCCATTTATCAGCTCTTAAAAGCATCAGTTCTAGTATAACATGATGTCCTTTATAGGAGGCTATCCTGTCCTCAGCTCCTGTCTTTACTTTCTAGTACATCTTTGCAATAGTCCTTTTCCCGAATTTCTCAGTACTGGCTACTTCAATCCAATACAACATTGGACTCTGTTTTACATCTACTCTTAGAAGTATAGCATGATCAAAATAGAGCTTTGAAAAAGCTGCCAGGTCTTTCATCTAGTTGTTAACTCACGAAAGTGTGAAGTCTCTGTCCACTCCTTGAAGTGGCTGAATAAAAAAGTTCCTTGTAGTTTCACATCATCATCTGCTCAAGGCAAAATTGTGTTGTGCAGAAGTGACAAAGCAAACAAGTCTGTGAACAAAATAACTACAACCCACCCCAAATCCAGCTGTTCTCATTACTCCTTGAATGTTCTTCCTTTAAAAAAAAAAGTCTAAAGAAACAAAAATTCCTGCCACAGCAAAAAGATGCCAAATTAAATAATTTCAGCACCTCCTAGTGCTAACATTTTGTCAAAGGCCAGAAGATTATACAATACTGTGCCAGAAATATTTTTTTTTTGCAGTCAGATGAAACAGTTTCTGGAATGTCATATGCAAATGACCTCCATAGTTTCTCTTCTTCATTGAACCAAAGTAAGATTGATGTGAGTTCTCTCTTGTAATCAATGACAAAATAATCCTAATGAAAAGGAGTAGCTTCTTCATCACCTTATAGATACTATAGGTTTTTTGAAAAATGTCATTAGCCTTTTAAATAAATAAATATAGATTTTAAGTGAAATGTATGTTCAGATGAACTTTTGTTGGCATAAAACTTTAAATAAAATTTCTTGGGCATCTTGGAATCTGAGAAGTGGAGTTGAGGAAGATGAAAACATCATATGCTATTTGCTTTGTGATGATAATTCTTCAGTTCATTACTACAAAGCTGGTGCTGGATTCAGAAAATATTTCCACTTCAATCAGTTAATGTAAAATTACCTTATACCTAAAGACTACTTTCAGGCAGAATGCTGGCCTTTAAGTGTCTTTAGGGCAGATTGTATGGAGCCTGGATAATAAAAATATGTATGTCAGAATTCTTTTAATCTATATTTCATCATTTACAACATGACAATGAGAATTCTTGAATTCTTATTCCACAGCTATATTTTCCCCTTTCAATGTGATGATAATATTTTCTATAACATTTTCAACTGTTATAGATAATTGATAATTGCAATTTATTTATTGCGCAGATATGAGTACTCTTTCTTTGCACTTAGAGCAATTTGGTGCTAATGTGATCAAGCAAAATTTTTTTTTTATTTTGCACATGTGATGTTCTGAGTCATTGAATAAAGGCCAGTGAACAAAGAAAGACAAATTTCCAGTTGGCTTAATTGCCATCTTTCTTTATCAGGGTACAGTAGAGTACCTATAAATGCACAAGCTTCATAGAAAATGATGCAGGATGTGGAACTAAATGTTAGGTAGCCTATGACACATCTACCAAAAATAGACACTTAACAAGCCATTCTACAAAGTGACAAAAGAAAACTCCAAAGTGAGGCATGTGAATAAAGTTCCAGCTATGTTTTAAGTACCGTGTGTTTTAATTAGCATGACAAATACTTAATAGAAAATTCCTTTAACACCTCCACCTCTGATAAATAGCAAAAAAGACAATGATAAACCTAGACAAAGCTAAATAATTTATTAAGTGCTTAGAAATTTTTATAGAAGAAAGTGCCATCAAAGATTTTCTACAGGTGATTTTTCTTTTAAGGAGAGCTTCTTGTCAAGACTAAAAGGGAGATGCCTCAAAATCCTTTATAAAAGTTGACCACAATCTCCCTTTTTTTAGAAAATATTGTCCCAGTATTATAAGGAAAATTTTTACTTCCAGTACAGAAATTTTTCAACTATGAATTATTTACTTGTGAATTCCTGTTTATAAGCAATTTATTCTAGTGTAGATCTGTAGCTTAGAAGACTATTCTACATATTTTTGATCTACTCAGAAGAAACTAGTTCTAGTATTTAAAAAGCAGTATCGTTCCTTAAAAAGATTTCTGTCCTCTTCTTTTTTTCATTCCCAAAAGAAGTAATTACATTTACTTAACTTTATATCCTAGCAATTTTGTTCCATTTTGATCATAAGGTATTTTTATTGCTTTACTTTTTATAGCCTATAATAGGCAACATAACCATGTGGTACAGAATGCACTTATATACTCTCTAATTGCAAGTTGTGTTTGGATAATGTTTTAATAGCACAGACAGGTATTGAAGATTGCGCAGAATAGTACTATCATAAAAGCATAGCTGTATTCCCAGAGCAATGAGATACCAAGAATATACCATTAATACACACATGGATGCATTCAAAAGCTGTTCAAACTTAATAATTCCTACTCAGCAGAGATAGAGAATGTCATTTTCCTCAATTCATTTATAAGAGATGTTTAGTGGAATGTTCAAGGTTGTCTCCAAACAGTCTCGCGCTGTAAGGACAAGGAAATGTTTCCACTACAAGCCATACAGCAGTTTTGTCATAGATCACACCTCTGTACAGCTCCACAAGCACTTTGCAGATGCAGATGCAGACATAGATGCTTGTTCACTGCTGAGGTGATTGCTGTCTGTGTATGTGTCCATTTCTATGCGCCTTTGTGCAGACAAGAAGCCTTCTAAGCCAAATTTCTGAGAATCTAAGCTATAACTTTGATTTTAAATTATATTTTTATACATAAAAATAAAAAGTGAAGTATTCCCAACACAGGTTTTTTCAAGTTTATGGCCTCATTTCACACAGTGCAATCAAACCTCTATGGACTATTGCCTTTATTTAGAATCAATTTTTTTTCTCCCTTCTTTCCAGAAACTACTGAATTATTTGCAAATAATGCATTAAAAAAATCTATTCAGTGCAATTAAAAAAACCCCTAAAGTTAATCATTATTATTACATGTTGCAAATGGTTAATGGCATTTAAAATACTGGTAAATATTGTCTTTGTATATAAGATTAATTGAAAAACTACACTGGTAAGGTACTGTTCTCAGAATCAACAGATAAATACATGCTAAAACACTAGACCCTAACAGCCGTTCAGCACACATTCATGGGCATGCATGCACCCTGCTACCATTCTGCTTATTCCTTTAAGCAAATGTTACAAGAACACAGAAACACAGAATCGTTGAATCATTGAGGTTGAAAACACCCACAAAACCTGAGTCCAGCCTTCGACCAAACACCACCATGACAATTAGACCTTAGTACTAAGTACCATGTCCAGTCATTTTTTGAACATTTCCAGGGATGGTGACTCTACCACCTCACAGGGAAGTCTGTTTCAATGCTTAACAACCCTTTCCATGAAGAAATTCTTCCTGATGTCCAACCTGAATCTCCCACACAGCTTGAGACCATGTCCTCTTGTCCTGGACACAACACTTGAGGTACAGCCTCATCAGTTCCCAGTACAGACAATCACTTCCCTCGTCCTGCTGGCCACACTATTTTTGATCCAGGCCAGAATGCCCTTGACCTTCTTGGCCACCTGGGCACACGCTGGCTCACCTTCAGCCACTGTTGACCAGCACTCCTGGTCCTTTTCCACTGGGCAGCTTTCTAGCCACTCTGTCCCCAGCCTGTAGCTCTTCAGGGGCTTGTTGTGACCCAAGGGCAGGGTCCAGCACTTGGCCTTATTGAACCTCATACTGTTGTCTTCAGCCCACTGATCCATCCTGTCCAGATCCTTCTGCAAAGCCTTCGTACTCTCCAGCAGATCAATGCTCCTGTCCAATTTAGTGTCTTATGCAAACTTACTGAGGATGTACTCCATCCCCTGGTCGAAATCATTGATAAAGTTGTTAAACAGGACTGGCCCCAGTACTGGGCCTTGGGGGCCCCACTAGTGACTGGCTACCAAGTGTATGTGACAGCATTTACCACCACCCTCTGGGCCCAATCCTCCAGCCAATTTTTACCCCAGCAAAGAGTGCATCTGTTCAGGCCATGAGCTGCCAGTTTTCCAGGAGGGTGCTGTGGGAGGCAGTATCGAAGGCTTTACTGAAGTCCAGGTGGACTAAATCCCTAACCTTTCCCTCATCCACTAGAAGAATCACCTGGTCATGAAAGAAAATCAGGTTGGTTAAGCAGGACCTGCTTTTCCTAAACCCGTACTGGCTGAGGCTGATCCCTGATTGTCCTGAAAATATCAGGTACCTAAAATTCAATAAACTTCCATTACTAGTAGATTCCTCATGGATACATCAGAGTTATTTTAATGACTCCCATCCAGCAGTCACACTTTACTAAGCACAAAAACATAGGTCCCTGATGTACCAAGAAGTTATTCTGAAAGCAATCAAGCTAGATTCTCTTTTTCTCATTCCTGTTATGCATTTGAGAGAAGTCTTCTCTCACAAATATTGCAGCTCACTCCAAGGTTTATAGTAACAAACACTTTAATACTGAGGATCTTGCAAATATTAAACCAGAATGATGTTAAACAGAATTTGCCCTGAAAATACTCGATCAGGCCCTGCTGCCCTGGTCTGGCTGTGACCAGCACTTTGTTGTCACTTTCTAACTCTCATCGGTGGCATCAGGTGCCAATTGGTCATGTCATGCCAATTGGCTTCATTGGTCATGTAATCCCAGATCAACCTCTTTTAGTTTGTCTATATCGAAAGGCAATAAGTAGTCATTTGGGTGGATGCAGCTAAGGATTCATTTTCTCTCAGTGGTGCATCTGAGTAGGTGTCAGCCTCTGACACACATAAACATGTTCATTACGGAGTAGATGGGTGGCTGTAATCTGCACTTCTATAAAGCTGTTGGTCATTATGGCTTCTTAAAAAGAACTGACCAAGTATAGCTATATGAGCAGTATTGAGTATGTTTACGGAAAGAAAGCAAGTTGAATGCTGTTTTATAAAACACTATTTCTTGCAATGTTCAGAGAATTTCCAAGGAATGTACACAGGGCTTGTACTTTCACACTGATTTTTTGTGTCCTGCACGGGACATCAGCCTTTCCACCCACCAGAGGAGCAAAAAATACCTTTTCTTAGTGCTACCAGTTAATAATTTTCATTCAATCCCTAGAGTATAGTCCAACATGTAATTTTAATAGGATATATTGATCATGACAAATTTTAGTTGGGGGATGCAATCTCTACAGAAATGGTTTCTTTCTTCCCACCACCTTTCTCCTGGAAATAAAGGAAAAAGTTAAGCTGTCTACTTAAAACTTAAGCTTTCCTACTTAGGCAAGCAGGAGAACACACACTGCATTTATACTCTCAAATTGATTTTATGAAACCTTTCACTTGCAGGAACTTAATTCCTTTCTGCAAATATTTGTTGCAGAAAAGGGGAAAGAAACCTTACGGTAATATAAAACTCAGATTCTCCATCATAGATTTGATCTCAGAGTAGATCAATAGTCTGCAGTTTTAAAACATTGTCTTTACAGGTAAGACACTGAATTATCTAGTTAATATATGTAATTAACAGAAAGAAAGAGAAAATTGAAATAGATGTAAGGAAGTTCTTTGTTTGAAAGGCAGATGTAATAAACTGTATTAGCTGCAGTGCTCTTGCTCTTAAGGAAATCTTGAGAAAGGTATCACCATTAATCCAGGTTTTTGCTAGACTGAATTTATTTGCAAAATATAAAAAGTATAAAAAGACTTCTGCTTTAAGTCATATTCATATTTATATTCTTTCAAAGATTTTCCACTATAAAAATTATCTATATAAGTAATTTAAAAATAAATATAGTAGATCTAAACTAATCTAAACCTAAAAGAAATCATTATCTACAAAAGAAAACTTGAAAAAAAAAGAGAACATACTTACTGCTATTCTCTCTGTATGTACAGTAACATAACTGCTGAAATCTGATTGTGATGGACATAATTAATTAATTGAAGAAGTCGTAAAAGCCTGCTGAGAAATGATAATATCACCCTCCAATGCATGAGCCCTTGTCTTTTATAACATTGTGTTTCTTGATTTAATCAACTATGATTGTTGTATTTTTTTAAAGGAACATTTTAAATTTATGTCTAAAGGGATCCATGGATTTATTTGGAATAAAACAGTGGATAACTTTATCTTATTTAAAAATTGATCTCATTAAGCCTTTTTTTTCCTGTCATTTTGTTTGTTCACTGTTGCTCAAAATAAGATTTCAGTTTTTCTAAGTCATGGGTTGAACCTATAAACATTTCTGAATGTTGGGTCAATGCAAACATTTCTATTTCCTTCTAAATGCCCACTGATTTTAGAATGGCTTTAATTGGTTTTGTAATTCCTTAGCTCACTGATTTTTTAATGCAAAAATTATAAAATAATAGCCTTAGTGTAGATTTGTTGCACATAACATCACTTTCACCTGTAAGACATTATTTTATGCATTTTCTGTTTGGAAGGTATCTCTCTTAAAGGAACCCAAAAGTCCCTGTTTTGAAATGAAAAATTATGTTTTCTTTGGCAAAAAAAACCCCAAAAAAACCAAACCCAAAAAACCCCAAACCCCAACCAACCAATCAACTAAAAAAACTCCCAAAAACCCAACTAAACCAAACCAAACATAAAAACTCAGTTGTTGATCAAAAGGTGAAAAAAGGAAAACTTTTAAGAAGGATAGCAAAATACTAGGCATCAACGAAAATACAGGGAAAAAAAGTACCCCTTTTGGATTCCCACTCATCCAGGGCAGGGCAGTTCCCTCACAGTCTGTTACATCATGCTGATAACTTTTTCTTTTTTTCTGTTTAAGAAGTGCCTCTCTTGTAGTCATTTTCCTCTCCCTAAGTTCAAATCAGAAATGCTTCTAGCTCTATGGAATATGTTAGAGCTACAAGCTTCTCTCTTATCAGCTGACTGTATCATAGTCTGGAACTTAGGAAACTACTCTTAAGATAATAAGAGACTAAGAGAATATGCTGCTTGCTCTGACTTAGACTGAGTGTTCTGGTAATGTGACCTCTTACCTTGGAAGCATTCAAAGAGAAAATGAGGTAACAGATTTCAGTACCTTAAGCCTTTGGTAAAAATGAGACCTTTTTCTTGAGACAAGAGGGCTTGAAGACACAGTATCAAGATATTTTCTGTTAGAACCAGGGCTGGAGAAAAATGAAACTGAGTATCATGCAGAGACAGGAATCAGAGTGCACCAACACACAAGCCAATCTCTTGGTCACAGCCTTATACAACTCATGCTAATCACTTGCCACCCGGCTGTCTTGGAGCTGTGCAGCAGAAGAGCACAATTCCGTACTGCTGGCTGCAGAGGGACAGCTGAACACTCTGTGCCCATTAGAGTGGAGGCAGAACTGATTGCTTATCCAAAAGAGAGGAAAAAACCCCTAGAATCTAGCAGTCATATTTCTATATGTGAGCACAGATATCTATGACCCAGTCTGGATATCCGGTTCTGCAAATATATGTTATGATGAATTAGGTTTAAGTACTGATTACAGTGAAATAATTGCTATCAGGGAAAACGGATGTGTACAGGAGAGATAAGGCCATAATTTCTTGTTCTATTGCAGAATCAAGACTGGAAATCTGTAACATATCAACAGACAATGTAGAAAAATATATATGGAAACTATGGATTTTTTTTTTAAGTTTAGTTTACCTTCTCTGGTGACATATAAAACACTGTAGAATCTATGAATTGTTATGGAATATTGTGGACCTGACTTTATTCTGGACATAATTGAACTGTGTAATAAAATTATGACATTTTTTTAAAAAATTATAACCCTTATTAATATTATAGTGTAGATTAAGACTAGAAGCCAGAATAAAAGTTAGAGTTAGGAGACAAGGTCTTGGCTGGTGCTGAGGAGTCTGTCTGTGCCTTGGTTCCTGAGGAAACAAGCTCATGGAGCTGTTGAGTCTCTGTCCATTCATCTGTGGAGTGATCATCAGCAGAAGCAAATGCATCTTGAAATATGAAGATCTTGTGATTTTCTTGAAAATTACTATTCTTTAATAAGCAATACTGAAGCTTCTTCCCCCAACCCCTTCCACCTCATAGCAGGCCAGTTAGTACATGCATAGTTTGGAAACAGGCATAATTGTCACTCTCTCACTCAGTAATTAGGGAGCATGAGAAGTAACTGGCATTACTCAAGGAATGAGAAAGGGAAAAGATGCCACATAAAGAATGAGAAAGGGAAACAAACTGAGGATTGTACGGAAGTGTCTTAATGGACTTATAACACCAGTAATGTAGAAGAAGCCTGTAGGAAGCAGGCTTTGTTAGTTCTAATTAGGAAACAACTTCTCTGAAAAATATTTTGTTGCATTATATTGTTTTCAATAGTAGGCTGTAACATACGGGACTAATTTTACCAACAAGTAAAATGTGAGGTGGTACGCTACTTGCTTGTACTTTGCATTTTGTAAATGCACACTGAAATGTTCCCTGCACCATACTTGGGGGCAGAGACAGAAAGTAAAGGAGAAAGATATTGTCCTTCAGGAATTTTGATATTTGGATAATTCTACTAATTCTTAATGTATGTAGTTAAACATAAATGTAATTTGGGGTATCCTACACATGCAAGAATCAAAACTGATTATTTGAATCTGGATTGCATGGCGCTTAGCTAGCTCATTGTGAATGGTGAAAAAATGAAATACCATACCTGTATCAATTTTCTGTCCTTGAAAATTATATAAAACACAATACATATATTTTGTGAACACTGATAATTTTATCTGAAGTGGTCTTTATATTTACACTGAAATACAAGTAGTACAGAGACCATGCAAGTAACTGTTACTTTGCTACGTGTTAAAAATGCTTTTAGAAAGTGTTGTTGATAACTATTGTTATATGAAACACTAACAATCAGTTTTATTGTGTTTATTTTTTGAGTTAGAGGGTTAGATTCTTGGTCTATAGCATAATATGACTTTTGAAAATATGCATTTAAGGCAGATCTGTGTTTTGACCTTTTTGTGACAGTCTGTCTTAGAACAAGGATCTATGCTTAGTGAAAACAATCATAAAAAATTAAATTACAAAGTTTCAGCCTACTGTGGATTTGGATCTGGTGTCATACATAAAGTGCTGGCTTCATTTGGGCCAAATAATATTTCTCTTTCTTTGTCTTATCCAGATGGAGTTGTCTACAGCTTTATGTTTTCAAGTAGCCCATTGAGAGTCTATTACTGTGAATAGAATTAATAGTATCTTCATATAGCTATTACTGCTTAGAATAGCTGTGAAAATATTGCATATATTCCTAATTTTTTTGAATATGTTACCCTTTTCTATCAGTTAAAGATCTGATCTTGATTCCCTCTTCTCTATTCCTCTTCCATCTTTAATAATACAATCTGTGAAAGAATATATCAGAAAGGAAATTGGTCTTGCAGAAGACTCTAATAAACATGTCAGCTGCATTATATGGAAACTGTTTACCTGGAGTTGAAAAAAAATATTAGCATAAGAGAAAATCTGAACACATCTTCAGTGTCTTCCATTTTCACCTTTGGTAGGAAAAAGCATTTCATGTTGTTGTTTAAACATTTTTGTATCAAAATAAAAAAGAAATCTATCAGCATTTCCTTTTAGAAATGTGTTGGTTGACAGAAGCTTTTGGGAGACCTGTTCTCTATATATATAAATTTAGGACATTTGTGCTTTGAATATTATTGGCTATGAATTGTAATAGGTCAAAAGAACATCACACCATTGTTAAACTTAATTGCTTCCAAGCATATTAAACTGTTCTTTTAAAAAACATGTGAAATGAGAGGAGTGTCTTACTTCAGTGCTATTATATTTTCTATGGCTCTTTTACCTTTAAGGAACTTTTTCAAAAGCTACATTCATGATTCATGCTGGGACATTATTCCTATGAAATGCCACCTGCTTACCATTTTGTGACTGCTTGACAGGTGAAGCCTGCTGAAAAAGTGACCTTCGGCAGGCGACAGAGTGCAGGGAAAAAAATAACCAACCAATATCACATACATAGTGACACAATACATACAATATCACAACTTTCTCATTCTAGAGAAAGAAAAGTTGGTGAAGTAAAGTCTGAGGAGAGGCAGTAGAAGATGATAAATGAGGTAAAGTCTGACAGGTTTTCAAAAACAGGCTTCAGAAGTAGGCAAGATTAAAAGTAAAACAATACATAACAAAAAGCCAGCACATAACAAAACAACATCTAATCTCTGAAATCAGAATCTGGTCAAAAAGAATCTGGTCAGGGATGGTAAAATCTACCACTGGCTGTAGTAAATAAATTAATCCAGGAGTACTGGTCTCCTGGGATTGTCTTTTGGTGCATAGAATGGTTTTTTTAGTTAGACACACTTAATGCTGTTCCTACTCTCTAGTATTTTCATTAAGAAAATACCACATTAACTAACAAAAGATATGAATAGCCTTTTGCAAGATTTTGTTTTCACTTTATTAGCTTCTGTTAACCACATGCATTCAGTCTCTTACCACTCTGACAGGAAACTATTCTGGTTCATATAGAATTAATAGGTATGGATGCATTTTCTATGTTCATCTGTAGTTCACATATGCTTCAGTTTTTTAAGTGTCTTTGTCATTAGACCTATCCAGAAAAAAAATGAGTGTTATACTAACTTGTGAGGTTTCAAAAGGTATTTCTTTAATCCATTGAAGTGAAATAAAAACTTTCCAAATAATTTTCAATATACTATGTCAGAAGCTTTCATTGAAAATTATAAATTTTGGGGCTTCTTCCTTCTTGTCCTCTCACTTCTTTCTGAAATTTGACAGGAAACTCCACCTTGGACTAAAGAAAACTTTGCAGTGAAAACACTGTTGAAATTGCAATAATTTTGTGGAATGATTCTTCTCTGATAAAGCGCTCATCGCTCTCATAAAAAGTGTTCCATCCTACCCTCATAGTCACAGAGTCAGCAATACAGTCGACAGTTCCCCTGTATATCTAAGTGTTCCTGACTGTCCTAGGTTACAATGCAAGACGTGCCCGAAAGTATGTATTCTATCACCACCTTCATAAGCTGTTAAAAACTGGTGGGGCAGTGTTCCCCACCTCCTGCATGACTCATCCCTGACAAACTGCAGGGATATCTTCTGTTAATGGGTCAGCTGTTGAAACCAGCTGGGGCAGTGTTCCTTTTCTTTCCCATGACCCATCCTTCCTCCAGGGGGATATCTTCTGTTAATGGGCCATCTAGTCTCACCGCGTGACTGATAAAATTACATCATCCCATTGTGAGATGCTCTGCCCAGAGCAAGGAACCAAGCATTCCATCCTGCATATAATCTGAGATTTCAAACACCACAAGGAGCCTTTTTCCACTGGATTCCCAGAGGAAGACCAGACCCCTCGACAGGATCACTGCTTCAACAGAACCATCCCTCCAGGAGGACTGCACCCACCATTTAAGCGGACTGCTACCAACACCCTGACCGACAGGGTGTCAGGTTGTATTCTGACTCTGTCAGTGTTTTTTCTGTACTGTTGCATTTATTTTATTTTTCCTATTAAATTGTATTTCTGACTTGGAGTCTCTCACTGGTTTGCTTTCAAACTAGTACACTGACTTACCATACATATTTCTTCTAGCATCTGCTCTAACCCTTGCTAGAAGTTTCCTGCCAAATATTTGGATATCCTTTAATCTCAGTCTCCATTTTTGTTGCTGATGATGTCAGTATTCATGCCAAAGTTATGTCAATCAAAAATCCATTGATGACTTATTCACCTTGTTAAAAACAAAATGGACTTAAAAGTGGATTGGGTTTTGGATGAGGAACTCAGCTTAACTTAGAATCTTAGTTTTCTTGTGGATCTGAAGACGGACTTGTTGGTTGGGGTTTCTTTATTTTGTGCTGTGATATATTAATATGAGAACAGAATTTTGTTCCTTGACATGATGCTATCTGTCTGTAACACATCTACAAATGCAGTTTTATGGTCTTGTTTGTATGATCCTAGGATACAGGTTGTATATTCTGTTGCACTTTGTCAGACAGCATGTCTTTTATTGGTGCGTCCTCTCATTTTGAGCACTGAAATTCTTCCAAATATATTTCTGCACCTGTAAATTGTGACCTCAGAAATGTTATGATGTTTATGATGTTTACCAAGTTGCACATGAGGAACTTTACTGCCATTGATGTCTGTGGAGTACATATCATGCAGTGTATTTACTCCCTTCATAAAAAATGAAAGTTTCCCACACTGGCTGTGATGTATGATAAAAGCTTACAGAGTTAAGCCAGTATAGTAAGCTTCTAGGAAAAAAATTCCCTATAACTTACTATAGAAATGATGTGTGGTTCATTAAGTCCCTGCAGCACAAATCCAAGGTGTGAGGGTATTTGGAAAAGTATCACTCCATAATTGCCTTGTGTTTAGGTTTTTCTTCAGATATGTGTTTTCACCCACTCTTGTAGATATGATACTGTTCTAGAGACATCTTTGGTCTCACTGTAGTTAGTCTCACTTCTCATATTGTTATGAGCCAAATGTAAGAAACTTTTTGAACTTTGAATGCAGGCATCTGCATTTTCTGTTAACATGTTAATAACCGTTTTCAAAAACTGTTCACAGATCATGTTGCTTTCCCCCTTCTCAAATTCCCACACATATTCCTTTGCAGGCACAATAGGGGTGAATTTTATAAACGGTTCCCACCTATGGAAGGTAGTGAGATGCATGAAGCAATTTATTCTAGCTAAAATCAGAGATGTGAAAGTCAGTCCAAAATACCTTTACTTATTATTTAATTATGTCCTTTCTGTTGCATCATTAGCCCTCCCCTCCTCTTATTTACCTCCCGCTAATCACTTAAAACTAACTGCCTGATTTTAATTGCTTCTTTTTTTACATTAAGCATGACCTTTATTCATGTATTCTCTACTACCCCCCGTCATTGCTCCTCACTGAGAGTTGGAGCTGGTTCTTAGTGGTTTTCAAGGTGGTGGAGTTGTCACTAGAGAATATGTTTTGTACTTCATACACTATAATTTTTCACTAATTCAATTCCTATGTTCTTCACACCTTTGCTTCTATTTGCAATTTCTTTACTGCAGGAAAAAAAAAAAACACCTCACAGACTATGATTTTTCTCAGAAAGGAAAGGTGTGCAAATAAGTAATAGTCATGTAGCACATATTTCCCTTGAAAATGACTCCAAAAATTTAGATGTTTCTTACATTTTAATAGTAATTCAATTATTTCCTTAATATTTATATATGTCGCTATTTTACTTAAAAATTTATTCTTAACATATATAAAAATTAAATTATTATAAATTTTGAAAAAATGCTATTATTTTAATCTTGTCTACTAAATGATGCTTTTCTGACATTTGCTTTTAGACAACAATAACACTAGCCACACACTTAATATATGACATTGCAACTCTCGTAAGAATAAAAAAACATGTGCACTCTCTAGAAAGATACCAGTAATGAGAGCTCGTTCAGGCTAGAAAAATACAGATATTATGATATCAGCAATAATTCAGATAAGGGCTACATCAAAACCTCTTCTTGCTAAAACCAGCAGGCTTTGAAAAACAACCTGAAATATTTCACAAATTTGAAATGTAAAAAGGACACAAATAGGAGATTAAAATCCAATGTATACTGGTAAATACAGAAAAATAGTTTGACAATGTAGTCCTTCTGCAAAAAAACACTAATATTTAACAGCAACAAAATGAGTAAGAAGTAGCATTAAAGGCTAGAAAGCAGAATACAAGATAAAATACTAAAACTCACACTAGATTTTTTTACAAGGAAACTCTGATTCACTGATTTTTCCACTTTGCAGCTACTTTTACTTTCTTTCACTTCAATAGAAACACCCTTTTTCTTTCATTTGCCTTTCAATATTTGCAAATTTATGTTAATAGTCTTTTAATATAGCTGTTCTGTGTATGGGTTAGCTAGTTAATTGCCAGATTAAATATTGTTCTATGGATAATGTCTGTTTCTTTGGAGTCAATACAATACTGTGTACAGATATTGTTCATAAAAAGCATTTTAAACGGTATAGTTATATAAAGAGTTCTGCACTATATTTTTGAAAATATTTTCATTCAAGTTAAGTAGAATGAGCTGAGCGCCCAGATGACAGACTGAACATAACAAAAATATTAACAACTGGAATAATCATAATTCCTTCCTCAGTGTCATTAAGGAAGATATTATATAACACTGGTTCCAATACTGACCCCTGAGGGACCCACTTGTCACTATGTCCATTGGGACTCAGCCATTGACCACTACCCCTTGGATGCAACTGTCCAACTGAATTTTTATCCATCTAACAGTCCACTCATTCTAATCCATCTTTCTCCAACTTAGAGGGAAGGATGTTGTGGAGTGCCTTATCAAAGGCTTTACAAAAGTCCAGATAAATGACATTTGTAAACCTTCTCTTGTCCACTGATGCAGTCACTTGATCATAGAAGGTCACTGGGTTGGTCAGGCAAGGCTTGCCCTCGGTGTAGCCATCTCAGCTATTTCTAATCACTTCTCTGTTCTCCATGTGCCTTAACACAGCTTCTAGGATGATCTTTTCTATGATGTTCCCATGCACAGAGGTGAGGCTGACGGATCAGTAGTTACCAGGATCCTACTTTCTACCCTTTTTTAACATGGTTTCAATGTTTCCCCTTTTTGCAGTCAGCTGGGACTTCACCTTACTGCCATGACTTTTCAAATATCATGGAGAGTGTCTCAGCAAAGACATCAGCCAATTCTCTCAGGACTCTGGGATGCATTGCGTCAGGTCCCATAGACTAATGTACATGAAGGTTCTTCAGGTGGTCATGAACCTGATCTCTACTTACAGTGTGAAGGGCTTTGTTCCCCAATTTCCATCCAGCTCTCCATCTGCTTGAGGTGTGTGGGAAGAGAGGTTGCCATTGAAAACTGAGGCAAAACCACTGTTGAGTAGATCAATCTTCTCCTCATCTGTTGTTATCAGTTTTCTGGCATTGTTTATCAGGAGTGATACACTTTCTTTGACCTTCCTTTTCTGGTTAACATACCTGTAGGAGCCCTTCCTGTTATTTTTTGTGTCCCTTGCCAGATTCAGTTCCAGCTACCCCTTGGCCTTCCTTACCCCATCCCTACACAATAGAACTTCATTTATATACTCTTCCCAGATTACCTGTCCTAGTTTCCACTGCCTGTGCCTTTGCTTCTTTCCCTTTAGTTTCACCTGCAGTTCCCTACTCAGCCATGTGTGCCTCTAGCCTTCCTCGCCCAGTTTCTTGCTCCTGGGAATCACTAGCTGTTGCATTCTGTGAAAGAGTTCCTTAAAGATCTGCCAGCTCTCTTCTGCCCTCTTGTCACTGAGGACAGTCTCCTAGGGAAACCCACTATTTACCTGAAGACCTGGGAGTCTGCTTTCCTAAAGTTCAAGGGTCTAACTTTACTCCATACCTGACCTGTTTTCCTAAGGACTGCGAACTCCACCAATACAGAATCCCAGGCTGCCTCCAGTCTTGACGGTCACAATTAGCTTGCTTATGATGGTGACCATCAGATTCAGTAATTCTTCCCCTCAGGTAGGGCTGTCTCTTACTTAGCTCAAGAGGTTATCTTCCATGCATTCCAGGAGTCTCTTGGATTGCTTACAGCTTGTTGTGCTAATTTTCCAGCAAAGGTCTGGGTGGCTGAAGTCCCCCAGCAGGACAAGAGCCTATGAGTGGATGCCTCTTGCAGGTGGAGCAAGAAGTCTTCATCAATAGGCTACCCTTGGACATTAAACCATGCAAATCTGATGCTTTGTGTTCTAGACATCATTCCTTATCAGCCAAAGCTTTCTGAGCTCGGTACAAGTAAGCAAGCATGTTGTACAGAAATTTTGGATGTCATCATACTTGGTACTTGTAAAGATGTCTTATTTTGATTCTTTGACTTTCAGTTTGAAATAATATGGAGTCTCTCTTTTTCTAGAATCATAGAATAGTTTGGGGTTTCAGTCCATTTGAACCATAACTATAAATGTTTTGTGTCAAACAATTCTTTAATATTACCTTAGAAATATCATGACTATCTGGAATTTGTTCTCGCAAAAGGCAAATTAAAAGAAACATTGGTAAATTAGTATTAAAACTAGCTAAGGTTCTTCTCTAAAGCATAAAATTTGAAACAGAATAAAAGGTCAACCTCTGAGTATGTTTATCTCAGCTAAAGTCATAGCTTGCATGATGAAACCATACCAATGAAAATGAAATTGGTATGGTAATACTAGACTTAATGCTACATTAATTAGATTAAAAGGTGTCTTCTCTGATTTTGTTCATGTGTTTGACATTCATTCAGTAGAACTAACTATTCTGAAATCAAGTTTTGTGCACTAAAAAGCACAAATTCTAATTCTTCTGTATGTCTACTCATTACACTATCCCATGTCACTAGAGCAGATATGTGCTAGAAAAATCTATCAACTTATGAAATCTTGAAAGTTAATGCTAAATGTGGATTTTATAGATACATATAGATACATATAATACTTTTTTTTTTCTAAAAAGGCAAATTTTATATTTTATAGATAAACACTTGACTTGTATCATGGGGAAGGGCCTAGTTTCATAGTCAACATTTGGTTTTCCTGATTTTTCATATCTATGAATTTTGTAGACATATCATAGGAAATTTTACATCAAATGCCATTTTTATTACAGCAATCATAACTGAAATAGTTATTGAAAAAAAGCCAACATATTTTTTGTTGGCCAATGTAGAGGACTGTGTCTCAGGATTCTGCTGCAGCCTGGAAGAATAGTTCCTAGAATTTGTATGTTCCAATTCCTAGCTGAGTGCCAGAATCATCTGCTTATTTCTCTTGCTGCTTTCACATTTTAAAAAAAGAATTTGAAATTTATTTCCCATTGGGAGTTTACATCATAACTACAGATAATACTTAAAAAACCCCCAACACAACCTCATTCCCCTTTGTTTTCTATCCTTTACTATTGAATTTATTGAAGTATCCTTCTGCTACAATATGTGGTTACATTTTGAATTAATGGTTATTTAGCATGAGATTTCTTTTTGGATATAAGGGAGTTGCTTAAGGTATGCCTCTAGTCTCTGGGTGATGAAGAAAGGCTGTCATCACAAAAAGCAATTAATCTCATTTTTCTTAGACACTGACTTTAACCAGAAGAATAGGCAAGCTTACAGCACACCGCCTTTCTTCAGCTGACATACATATTCATTATGAGAAATTTAATTTGTAGATTGGAGTACAGTACTATTTTATGACAAAGTCATGTTACAAGGCTTAGTTAATTAATTAATTATTACAAAGCACTTTGAGAACCCTGGAGAGAAGACATTATAAAAGTATGTGATGTTATTTTAATAATTTTCCATTTAGCTGAGTGGAATGAATTACCTTAGAGCCCTCAAGGTTCTGGGCCTGATTAAGGACTGTTGACTGCATTACAGAAAATACAGTTTCCACTTCCCTTCTGCTTGGCAACCTCCCAGCTTCTAGCCGTCAGCTAGTGAAAAAGAGGACTCTGTAGATTTTTATATACACGTTTTGAAATGCTAGAAAAAGGTTTTAGAAGAGCAGACATCAGCTAATTTCATCTAATCAGAATCCCTGGCAAGTTACCATGGAGACAAAAAGATGTTTGAGTTTTAATGAAAACAGAGAAAACTGGAGCAAAACATTAACTTGTGTGGAAAACCTTGAATTTCTGAGGGGTTCATGACAACCAGAACAAAGTCAATGCAATGCATATTTCTTTCAAAAGAGCAAGAAAGAAAATTGTGACCAGTAAGCCTCACCTCTGTCCCTAGACAGATCTTGGAGTAATGGAATCAATCTATTTCTTTAGATGTAAAAAAACAGGACAGAAATCAGGAGCAGTCAATATGAATTTTTCAAGGATGATGCTTATCCAGTCTTCTTGCCTTCTGCAAAGAAATTGCTGTCTTTATGGATGACAGGAGAAGAGTTGACTGTGACACTCCTGGATGCTGGTAGGTCTTGTGGCACCAGCTCTCACTGTGCATTCTTAGTTGGGGGCTAAGGTTTTGAACAGAGCATTGGTTTGCGTGATGAAAAATGGATGGATTGCTAAGTTCAAAGGGTGGGAATCAATGAGCTTGTGTCCTTTTGGTGACTGTAATAGTATCAGGGGGACACTGGAATCCATCTTGTCCATTATTTTCGTTGGTGATGTGGACAATGACAGAGAGCACCCACAGTAAATTTGCAGAAACAATGAAGTAAAAAGACTAATTGACATGCTGAAAGAAGGATCTGCAGTTCTGAGGGACCTTGATAAGCTTGATTAAGCAAGCATAAAACTTAGAAAGCCTTTCAAGAACAAAACTGTATGCTGTACTGAAGTCCGCATTTCAAACCATGCACTGGACTTCCTTTAGGAGAAACTCAGCAAAGTTGTTATCCAGCTCTACTCTGTACTAATAAGGTCACATCTGGGACACTTGTGTCCATTTCTAGAGGAGCGTTAACAAACTGGAGTGGATACATTAGACTGATATTGTGCTGCTAAGGGACCTTGAGCAGAGCATCTACAAGGAGGGCTTATTTCTTTTAAATAAGAGATGCTAAGCAGTGGTTTAACAGCAGTACACAGCTGCTTGAATGGCACTTAAAGAGCTACGTATTTTCTGGGATAAACTTTTGATAATGGTAGAAGATAAAGTAAGGGGCAATAACAATATGTCATTTCCTCTTAATAAACTCTTCCACTGTGAGATACTGGTGAACATCCAATCTACAGGATCAAACCAGAGCTGATCTAAAGTAATCATCTTAAAACGTACATAGTGTAGGTGTCATGTCTCCAGTGCCAACTCTTTGTCTCCACATATTCGCTCTTATCAAATGTCTTTTGCTAATATAGGTGAAGTCCAAATCAGGCTCAGTGTAACTAGACTTCATCTTACCATCCTTATCACAAGTTCTGTGTTGCTATGCCACTATAGGCTCTTCTAGAGCTGAATATCCAACATTTTGGTCAGTCCAGAATTAACTCAGGAGAAAGAATGAAGAACCAGAATCACAATACTGCAGCATGGGTGGTTAGATGCACAGCTCTGTCCACCTCCAAGATCTTCACAAGATAACACCAAAAACCTGTCTTCTTTCCAGTCCTATGTTTCTGTGTTTTCCTAAAAAAAAGTTTCTACTCCAAGGAAAATTCCCCACATGTGTCAATGAGTTGTAATCTTTGTAGGCAGGGATGTCCCTCTGGGAGTGGGACTGAAAAGCTGAATCTGTTTTCCTTGTTTTTCTGTTGCTGATCAGTGAGCTGTTAGATTTCAATATCCTTCTGACAGGTCTGACTCTGCATGAACTGAAATGGATCCTAGGTGATTGATTTCAGAAAAAAAGCCTGAAGTGTTTTATTTAGATATGGCCCATTGCTTCTTTTGCTAAAACTGCAGTTTGAAAAGCATCTAAATCCATGGTTCTAAGATTTTTAAAAGCTCTTTCATGAATCAATGCCAAGTAAATTCAAAAAATACAGCAAACAGCTCTGGAAAAAAAAATTTTAAAAGGGGAACACTTTAGAGTCTCCTTCAGAGATGCTCATTCCTTATGCTGAATGCCGTAAGAAATAACAAATTTAAAAAAAGTTATTCCTAAAGCCTCAAATGTGATGAAAAATTGGAAAGTACTTTATCATTATGAAACCATGCAATGTTATCTCATTAAATGGTCAGGGAAGTAAATATGTCCAGTTAAAAATTCCCAGACCAAACCTGCAATGAGGGGTTTCATAATACAAAAAGAAAACTAAAAACCCCACCAATATTCCTCCTTTTCTAATTGAGTTATTGTTGTGGTGTGTTCAGTGCACCAACCCCCAGCAAGCCACACACCCAGGTGAATTATGAAGATCTGTCCCCTTCTTCCCCAGTTCATGGTTAAGCTCTGGAAAGTTCTTTGTCCCTCAATACCCCATGGGCTCCCAGTTATCCTTCCCCACCTACCCTGTACCTTATTGGTTTACTGTATGTTTCCCCGCCTATGTACAACCCCTTTGCCCCGTATTGATTGGTCCTTTGTAGTTTACTCCTCCCATTTTGTAGGGGTATAAAACCCCATGTCAAGCCCTTGCTCTTTGCTCTTTGCTCCTCTGTTCCTGGACTCCTGGACCCTCGCACTCCAATAAACCTGTCCTGTTCACCCTGCAAAGAGCCCCTCCTGATCTCTTCGTCTCCTCCTGTGCCTTTAACATCGCTGGGCTAGGTGAGCCCTTTCACAGACCTCACCGACCCTCCCGCACCGCAAACAGCTCCACCAGTTTCTCCCATGTGGAGAGAAGGGCTGGCCGCCGACCACCAGAGCTAGCCGAAAAGGTGGTCGCCAAGGCGCGCTGTGTCAAGTTATTATATGAGCAAAACCTGTTACGTATTTTGGATTTGTCAATTCACAAGTCAAAATAAACATTAGTACAATAGGAATACAAGAACTCAGAGCTTCTTCAAAACTATTTATATCCAGAAATTGATATGATATATGATGATATTATATAATGACATTAATTTTTGCACAGACTAATATGGACTATTGACCTGGTTTTCTGAATTTTTTACTGTTTTGTTTAGTATTTTTTCTGCATGTGAATACATTACAACTTTTTATCAGAATTATCAATACACACATACTATCTAAAGAACATAACTAATTTATTAAAAAAAAATTTATTTTTTTTTGTGAATTTTATGAAACTTTAAAATGTCCACACATAGTATGGTATATATAGAAAAGTTTTAAGTAATACATATACTGTTTTATATAGTATGTGTATTACTTAATACTTTTCTATCAGCAATTGTTAGCATATTAGAAATGGGAAATTGGTAACATATTCATTTCACCTAAAAGTTTTTGTATTTTCTGTTTCCTGAGATTGTCTCTTCAAAAAGTTACTGTTCTAACAATTTGAATAAGCTTAATGAAAAAAATGATTTTTTGATGTCTTAATTTCTGCTTCACTTTTGCATTTTTTACACAATGGCAGTAAATGTTTTATCTCCCTGAAGTTCCTTTTTTACTCCCCATGTCACAGGGTTTTTACTGTGTTTTTTTATGTAATCTCTGTATAGATGTGTAGAAGAAGAGGGTCATTTTCTTTTGAATCCTTGTTTTAAGCCATGTTCATACTGTTCTTTCAAAAAAAATTCAAGACAAGAAAGAATGTTTCTTTTATGCACTGTTATCTCCAAGTAGGGCCTTATAGCATTGCACTGTCAGAACAAAACAAAACAAAACAAAACACAACCTCATTAAGAAAAAGAAGCTTAGAATAAAGTTATTGTTAATAGGCTCCACTATGAAAAAGAAAAACATTCTTACAGCACTCCCATTCTTCATTTCTTTAGTTCTAAGGCTTACTGACTGTCTTAGGTTACAATGTAAGATGTAATCAAAAGTATGTGTTCTATCACCATCTGTTAAAACCAGGTAGGGTAGTGCTCTTTATCTCTTCCATGACACATCCCTGATAACTCCCTCCGGGAGATACCTTCTGCTAATGGACCATCAAGTCTCACTGCATTACTCATATAATTACATCATCCCATTGTGAGATGCTCTGCCCAGGGGGAGGAACCAAGCATTCCTACCTGGATATAATCTGAGGTTTGGACCACCACAGGCAGCCCTTACTTACTGGATTCCTAGAGGAAAAGAGCTACATAACCACCACTGGACCTTCAGAGGAAGACCAGACCCTTCTACAGGATCACTGCTTCAACAGAAGCACTTCATCTGGACTGCTACCACCACCCTGACTAACAGGGTGTCAGGTTGTATCCTGACTCTGTCAGTGTTCTTGTACTACTGCATTTATTTTAGTTTTCCTACTAAATTTTAATTTTGACTTGTGATTTCCCACTGGTTTGTTTTGAAACTAGTATACTAATAAGAAAAGTTATTGAGTTTTCATTCAGAATTTGTTCCTGAGGTTGTTTAGCTCATGCATGCAGTAAAGTACCTTGAACATGAGATTTCCAGAATAAAAAAATTGTGGTAATATTTTAAATTCCTATAAATTTGCTATGAAAATTCTTTCATATTCACTTAAAAATAACCAGAAGATGAACACTTCTTCCACTTTAAATACATGCTAGAAAATGCAGGAAATTTTTATACAAAATCCTGAATGGAATTGAAAAAGTAGTTTGAATTGTAATCTAAGAATAAATTAATATTAAAAATTAATATTTTAAAAAAATGTCTCAAGAGTCTTACACTGGTAAATAGCTTGGTTTTACAAAGTGCATATTCCTCTCTTCTCCTGGATGACTTCGACCTTCTCTCACTTGCTTGTACAAGGGGACAGCAGCTCACCTCAATCAGCAACTTCTAGGGAAAGCCATTACTTTCATCATGGCAGAGCAGTGGTAGCTGTAAAATAATGATGTTCACAACTATGATTCTCACATATTTTCTTTACACGTTGAAGTTAGAATGTCAGTACGTATTACTTCAGCATTTCATTCTGCATTCTGACAGGATATTCTACTTGGAATAGCACTGCTATTTGAGGCACAATAAAAAAGGCACTCCAATAAATTGAAAACGCACTTAAACTTTTTGAAATAAATGGACTGTATATTTGTTCTTCATGGTGATCTTGAAGAGCTACACAATCAGCTGTCTTTTTGCAGCTGCCATCTGCATGTTCATGAACTCATTCAGGATGTCATACAGCTCTGAATAGAAAGCCTCATAAGGTCATTTTCTGCCTTAGAGCTTTATACTTAAAAGATTTGGCATATCTGCAGTTGCAAAATGCAAAGCATTTCACCCAGAATGAATTTCCTGTCAAATGACAATTCATATCTATGAAAAGTAGAGCTTTTGTTTATGCATCACAGGACTGATTATGTGTAGATTAGCTGAACCCTAGAGAGGTGTCTTAACTTTTCCTAACAGAGACCAGGAGCAGACAGTTTGGAGCAAGAAAGCAGCTGGAAACCTGTGTGACAGAATATTTTTTAAATTGACCCAGGAGCTGAATTTTACATGTGTTTTCCTTACTTTATTATCTCAAACTCTGAGACAGTGGTACAGATTTAGAATAATTCCATATTAAATTAGGATTTTGGATGGAGCTGGGCTCACTAGGGATGCACTGTGTTTAGCTTTTAATCTTAATTTCTCTGAGAGTGTGCTGCTTTTTCTGAGAGTAGGTTTTATCATTAGTTTTTATTTATACAGTGGAAAGCTTTGGACCAGCATCAGACAATGAAGAAGTATATCATGAAAGTCATGGCATACCTCAAAGATCTTTCAAGATGAGACTCTTAGCATAGCAGAAATATAGATGCAGAAAGAAAAGTAATCCAAGTCTTTGCTAAGAAAAACAGTAAAGGGCCCTTCCTTAGTCATAAATATATTTTATGTTAAAAGGCCCCTTTATATAGAAATACATATTACAAAAATAACAGGTAAAGGTCAAAATATTCAGAGAAACTTTCAGAAGTAGATACGTGCCTATTTCAAGTTATTAGTGCCTAAGAAAACCAGGTAGATTGGAAGCATTCTGGAAACTTAAGTTTATTCAGCTAATCTGGGCATTTGTAAATGTATGTTACCCTATCCTTTGGTGGAAAGGAAAAATTTCTGCATTTACCCAGCTTTCATCATCAAAATAAGGTCTTTCAAAAAGAAAAAGTTACAAAGATTTGTATTTAATCTTTACGAAATAGCAAAACAACAACAAAAAAAGGTCTTCATGTGCACAAAGTGGAAAGAATATGAACAAATGTGAAAAATTACATGAAGTTGCAGAACTTACTATTGTTTGTCATAAAGGTCTGTAAAAAGACAAACCATGTTCTGCACTTGCTTTTCAACTATGGCATAACACAGAGGAGTGATTGTAAAAGCTATATATGTAATATGTTCATCCATTTGCTTGAACTAATAGTGCCTACCACACAGGCATGAATCTAATTTCATGATTGAAGACTTAAGACTATTCAGAGTCTTAAGTTTTCAGAAGCAAATTATGACTTTTGAGTCAGCAGTACTTTGGCTGATTCCCGATTTTAAACCAAGACTGATTCCTGATCTTAAAACAAACTTGTTCTTTGTATTTTTTGAAGTAGACCTGGAAGATAATAATTGGAAGCTAAGAAGGGAGGTGGCATTTGGTATGGGATTCAACAAAAATTGAACAAAATATTCAACAAAAATATCTTCCACCAAATTCTGAAAGAGGAATAAGTAAGGAGTTTTAGGTAAACTTTTTGTGATGTCTACTTTCTGCGGGAGGCTAATATCACCATAGACCAGTGAGCTGTTGACAAAAGTCATCTATGCTTTCTTTTTAGTGCAATATCAGCATAGTTTGCAAAGTTTTTAAATAAAACATAGCTGAAAAAAAATCAATCAAGCATGCAGGGAAGGTAATTTTTCTTGTCAACAGTATACAGATTCAGGAAAGAGAGATGGAGAGTTACAGTACAGCATTAGCCAGTGGGCTGGAGAAACAACACTGTTAACTGAGAAAATAGGGACATAAACAAATGATCCTGTTCTGGGGTGGGCAGATGATTTTAATGCTGATAATAATTTTCTACATAATGAGATAAATAAATTAGTCAAATGAAGTTTCCTATCACTGATTTAATCATCAATAGGTATTGAAATGTGTTGGAACATTTTAAACTATTGGGGAAAAACTTATTAGAAAATAGGTAGAAGAAAATAATTCAAGCACTGTCTTCATGAAAAGGAAACCTAAGTTTAGGGGGTTTTTTGCCTGAATACAACAAAAGAAATACAGAAAGTCACACACACAATTTAAAAGAGAAATCTTGAAATCTGTCAGCCTTCATATAGAATAAAAACATAAAATACTAAAACATAATACATAAAACTATACAAAGCAATCAATCATTTCATGGTATTACAAACTATTTTCTTATTCGTCCATTGTCTTCATTGACAATCCCTCATCACTGACCTGTTTTGAAAAGGAGAATTTTATTTGTAGGCTGAGCAATGCTTGAGAAAGTTATGTCTTGAAGAACAAGACTGGACTTCAGGCCTTATAGATGAAGGAAGATTTCTGTCAGTCTCATTCCAACATTTAAGAGACTACTTTTTTCTTTTAGGAAAAAAAATGTAATTTATATTCCTAAATATCAAAAAAAGGAGGTGCTTGCAAATGAGCCTGTTTTTTTCTTCTAAATGGTGTTAGTGGAAGGATACTGAAAGACATGGTGATTGAGGTGAATATGTTTCATTTGCATCAACATTGTTCATGTCTGAAATAAAGCTTACTGAGCAAAGAAAGAAAATCTTTATAGTACAAAGCTCTTAATCTTTCAATATTACTGATTTTCAAGGAAATGGAACAAAGAAACAAAACTACAGGAAACAAAAGATTCTTTATTTCCAGAGTTTTAGAATAATTGTCTAAATTTCCATTTCCCTTGTGGTTCACTGGAAAGCAGTACCGAAAGCAGATATAAATAATAATGTACTTCTTAATACTGTAGAGAAGAATATTTCTGTTTCTAGCTTAATTAGCTTTTCTAATTCTCAAAAAAAAGCAGGTAGAATTTAGCTGCACAACAGAAGTTTTTTTAAAAATTCTTAAGACCTTGAGCTTTTACTTCTCCTTTCACGGTTAATATTCAGTTTAATTCCTATAAGTTGATGTGTCATTTCTAATTTATTGTCATATATATTAAGCTTTCTATGCAAATTAGTCAGTTATTGACTGTGCTTTGCCAATAGCTTAGCTACAATTTAGTGATAATCATCAGGCTTCCTATCATAAATTGTACCTGACTTATGTTTACTTTGGGTTGGTTGATAGCTGCCTGAACTCTGCTTTTATGAGTTAAGGGGATTTTCTTCAGTATATAAGATAAAGATAACATGATAAAAATGCGGTTTTCTGTTCTAATTTAAAGAAGTTAACTTCTATGGAATTATCCCAGTATTCCGGTTTCTAGTGTGAACCTAAAGTTTTAGGTGTTTTAAAGTAACTCTTGTTCTTTCAGTTTGTATGTATTGTTTAATGTAGCATATATCTCCTCCAGTGTTTTCGCTGTGCTCTTGCAAGAAAATATGTTTTCAAATAATATTTTGATTTTTGAAAAGTAAGTACAGATACGCTTTTTTTAAAAGTGGCAAAATTATGTTAACTTATATTGTCTGCTAGCAGAAGTCTTGTTTTGATACATTTCTGTGATGTAATTAGAATTGGATATTTATTTTGATTGATGTAATGCTTGATTCCTTTTTAAAGGAAATGGTTTATATTAGTGGTGTTTGTAGACTTTTAGTAAGACTGAATTGAAATCAATACCTAGCATTCTCATATTCAGATATTAAATCCCTTTATATAATAAAGTTGTTTACATTTGAGCAATTGTATCAAAATCTTAAAAACCAGAACTACTTATATTTAGCTAAGAAATTGGAAAAGTTTCCACTGACTTTGGACTATGCCCTCACTGTAGACTTTAATGTAGCTAGAGATCAGTTGAAAGCTTGACCAAACAAGTACATATACTGTGTTCAATACTAATCAACCTTGAGTATGTGTTACGAATGGATGTGGGAGTTTAGATAAGTCCTTGCCTTTTGCCCAGGCCTCTGGCAGCAGGCAGTAACTTTACTGAGGCGGCCAGCACCCCAAAACCCATTCTTGTTTGCAAGTTCTTTAATAATGGCTGATTCAGTCTATTATAGAATGAATTATTTATTTAATAGACAGAAAACTAACAGACATAAGACTTAGCACAGACTAAGTGCTACACAGACTAAGTTATTACACAGGAATAAGGACAAAATTGAAAAAGAACTACTAGTAGGTTAACACACAGTGCACGATAAGGTACCGTCCATATTACAGCTAGCGAAGAAATGATTAACATACAGTGCACGATAGGGTACCGTTTCAAGTACAGCTAGCAAAGAAATGATATAACCAGGAATCAATGTATCTTACCATCCAATTGCTGATAAGGCACACGTCCTTTCACTCAATCTTCGAAGAAGTAACCACAAAACCTGCGTCCAGATTCTGGGGAAAAGTCTCCCACACTTTCAGGGTGTGTGTGTAGAGGCTTCTACCTCTGTGACAGTTTGTGTATCTTTTATAGTTTGTAAAACAGTGTCTCTCAGTCAGAAACATTTCCTTTATCTTTTCCCCACATCGGCTTTCTAGACTAAGGTGTGGATTCTTAGCTGATGTCTGAGCCCTTTTGGCGCCAGGGATGACCCCCTGCTGGGCCTTTCAGCCTCTGGGTTATCTCTTTATGCACCAGCTATCTTGTAGAGAGAGAAGTGGGGGGGTAGACGTCCTGCCACAGTATGGTACTTATCAAAAAGGATAAGGTTTAGGACATGTATTTGTTAAATTTCTGTGATTTCTATGGATTGTATGCAGCATTGAATGACATTCAGATTTTACAGCTTTTTTCAGTTATCACAATCTTCAGTTAATAGAACAGAATAATGCAACCACAAAGAGAACCTAAGCTGAAACTTTAACCTTGACAGTAAATGCATTAACAAACACACAATAATTTCATGATGATGTACACTTCATTGCTAAAATTTGAACAGCCTTGGGGTTGTGTTCCTCATTTTAACAAGATCATAGTGAACTTTAAATTCAGTTGCGATCTGGAACAAATATTTGTTAGGATCAAACTGACTACTTTAGCTATTAAATGATAAATAACATTATGAATAAACTAAAATTCAAACTGAAATGTCTTATAGATTAAGTATCTGATACAGAAATGTTAGTAGAAAATGCTTAGAATTTTATATTGAAAATATAAAAAATTGAAATATCTCTTGACTAAAAATGAGCTACAGGGCATAATAAAGGCATAATAAAGGCATAGAGAAAGACTTTGGGTGAGTGCTGATGAAAAACTTAACATGAATCAGTAGTATGCGCTTACAGCCCAGAAAGCTGACAAAATCCTGGGCTGCATCAAAAGGAATGTGGCCAGCTGGTCGAAGCAAGTGATTCCTCTACTCTGCTCTTGTGAGACCCCACCTGGAAGGAGCAGTCTTGGGAATCTGGAGAAGTTCCAGCTGACTGAAAGTTGGCAAATGTTGTCCCAATTTTCAAGAAGGGCAAGAAAGAGGACCCTGGAAACTACAAGCCTGTCAGTCTCACTTCAGTGCCCGGTAAAGTTATGGAGAAGATTATTCTGGGAGGTATTGAAAAACACCCGAATCGATGGTCAGAGCCAGCACGACTTCATGAGAGGAAAGTCCTGCTTATCAAACCTGATTTCATTTTATGACGAAATAACCCACCTACTTGATCAAGGGAAGCCAGTTGTTGTCATCTTTTTTGGATTTCAGTAAAAGTTTCAGTACTGTCTCACACAGTCTCCTTCTGGACAAAATGTCCAGCACACAGCTGGATAAACATGTCATGATAAGTGAGCAGCTGGCTCACAGGTCAGGCACAAAGGGTTATAGTAACATCAGACTGGTGACTTGTCACTAGTGGGGTTCTGCAGGGCTCCATCTTAGGCCCTGTGCTCTTCAACATCTTCATAAATGACTTGGATGCAGGACTGGAAGGGATACTGAGCAAAGTTGCAGGTGATAGAATGCTGGAAGAAGCTGTTGGCTTCCTCAAAGGCAGGCAGGCCCTGCAGAGAGACCTCAACAAATCAGAGGCCTGGCCAATCACCAGCCACATGAAGTTCAGCAAGGGAAAGTGCTGGATTCTTCACCTGGGATGGGGCAACCCTGCATGTATGAACAGCCTGGGGAACAAGAGGCTGGAGAGCAGCAGCAAGGAAGGGGACCTGGGCCTCCTAGTCTATGGCAAGTTGTGTTGGGGAAAATGAAACAGGAAAGCCTTATAAATATGATTGCCTGGCAAAAGATGCTGAGAATATGGAAACTATAA
>VZTE01001921.1:60189-71613 GCA_013397775.1 Eulacestoma nigropectus
GCAGACCCTGCTAGCTTGGCAGAAGGGGTCCAAAGAGTAGTTTTTAGGGTTTGAAATATAACGCAGTGTGGTAATGCAATGATTCTTATAGGCTGTGTGTAAATGCTATAGGATTTGTATCTTGTACTAGATTGGTTGATGAAAATCAGAATATTCAACACAGAAGAAGATTTATTGTATTGTAAGCGAGAACCTTGCTCTCTTGCATATACTCTGTTATACATTCTCTCTTACACCTCTTGTACTCTCTCTCTTATACATTCGCTCTTAGCCCTCTTACATCTCTTACATACTCTCTTGCACTTCTTCTTCTTTACTCTCTATCACCTCACGCTTTTTGACCTGCTTCTAGCAGCGGCTGGCTGCTTTAAGCAGGCCCCCTATACCCAAGCCCTGAGCAATAAACCTCATGCTCTAAAACCGGACTTCAGAGATCTCTCGTCTCCATTCGTCCCAACCGTCCAACCGAGAAACATCCCACAAAGTTGAACGTGAGTCAGCAGTGCTCTGGCAGCAAGGAGGGCCAACTGTGTCCTGGCGGACATCAGGCACAGCATCACCAGGGCAAGGGAGGGGATTGTCCTGCTCTTCTCTGCACTGGGGTGGCCTCACTTGAGTCCTGGGGGCAGTTTTGGGTGCCACAATAAAGGAAAAGATATGAATCTTTTAGAGAGCATCTAGAGGAGGGCAACAAAGATGATGAAGGGCCTTGAGGGAGAGCCATATGAGGAGTGACTGAGGTCACTGTGTCTTTTCAGCCTGGAAAAGAGGAAACTGAGGAAAGACCTCTTTGCAGTCTACAGCTTCCTCTTGAGGGGAAGAGGCAGGCAGACACTGATTTTTTCTCTGTGGCGTCCAGGGGCAAGACCCAAGGGAATGGCTTGAAGTTGTGTCAGGGCAGGTTTATGTCGGATATTAGAAAAAGGTTCTTCAGCCAGAGGGTGGTTGAGTACTAGAACAGGCTTTCCAGGGAAAAGATCACAGCACCAAGCCTGACAGTTCAAGAAGTGTTTGCACAATCCTCTTGGGCACATGGTGTGACTCTTGGGGATGATCCAGGGCAGGGCTGGGAGTTGGACTCAGTGGTCCTTGTGGGTGGCTTCCAACTCGGCACATTCTGTGAACATTCTGTGAATATTGCGTATAGTTCTGTTTTCCCCAAAATAAAAAGGACATAGAAGTGTTGGAGCAAGTCCAGAGGAGGGCCATGAAGATGATCAGAGGACTGGAGCACCTACCCTATGAAGACAGACTGAGAAAGTTGGGGCTGCTCAGTGTGGAGAAGAAAAGGTTGTGTGTAGACCTCATAGTAGCATTCCAGAATCTTAATGGGGCCTACAGAGGAGCCAGAGAGGGACTTTTCTTAGGAACTGTAGTGATAGGAGGACTAATGGGTAAAAATTGAAAGAGAGGAAATTCAGGTTAGATAATAGGAAGAGGGTTAGACACTGTAACAGGTTGCCGAGTGTCGCTGTTTGTACCGAGAGCGGCAAGAAACAACACAATCAAAGTTCAGGAAAAAGGCGGTTATTTAATTAATTATAAATCAATTTATATAACTTGGTTCGCAAGAGTAGCATGGTACTATTGGTCCCTTGATCAACCACCTCCTAGAATGATTGGTGGAGGCTATACTACACCCATTAGAAAATATTTTCTTCAGAATACCATAACAACACTAACTGAACAACAGCAGGTGCAAAGATAAAGAATTAGTTTACGAAACTCGTAGCAGTGTTTTTCATAACTTTTGTGAGAAACACAGAGTTCTCACAGAATGCTGCAGAAAGCTGGAAAATTTCTCTGCTAAAGCTTTTCAGCGTCCGCAGCCGAGGGAGGGTGTGAATGCCCCAACCCTGGAAATGTTCAGAGCCAGGGTGAAAAAGACCTTGAGCAACCTGGTCTAGTGGGAGGTGTTCCGGCTCATGGCAGGGAGGTTTGGGACTATGATAATTAAGGCCCATTTCAACCTTTTAATGTTCTACGATTCTATGATTTTGTGATTCTATAGAAGTTTGACCAAAAACCAAACAAAACCAAAAAACCACAAAACAAAGTGCAAATAAATAAACAAAAAACAACAAAAAGGAAAAAAGAAAAGAATATATAATTCTGGTCTTTTAAAAAATTTAACCTGAGATGTTGATTCAAAATATATGAACTGTCTAGTGTATATAGTCTAAATTCATTCATCTCACTATCACCAACTTTAGCATATGTTAAAGGAAACAGTTAAGTTTTTAGATCCTCAGAAATACTGGGTACATATTTGTTTCAGCTAAGTGAAGAAAGTGATAATCAGTTAGATTTTTCTTTGATACAGCTGATTAGTTGTAAAAGAAAATGCAAAATCCTGTTTATCTGTGCTCTGGAGAAATGAACCACAAAACAATTTATCTGCATATAATAGAACTGCTTTCAATAAGCTGTCACTTTCAAAAGCCTTTTCTCCAGACTTTTTCTGATATTCATGTTCTTGGGAAATATTCTCGCCGTACCAGTTTTGTTTCTTTATTTTTCCTGTGATGGCTGTGTTGGAATTCCTTTCTGTTTCAATCATTTATGTGATCTGTCATTATGCCTCATGTGAACTAAATGTGGGTCTCTGACAGATGCTGGCTGGCTCATTTCCCCACCTATTGGTCTTTCTTATTTGCTTCCCTGCATTCAACTCATTGTAAAAGCACTTGTTAAAAGACCAGTCTCAAGAGTTTGCAAAAAGATGCAGAGCAGAAATCCCCCTTCCTACATTTAAATACAGCAGATTAGGTCCAAAAGCAGGACTATATCCTTGGAAACCTTTACCTAAACAGCAGTCCTCTGCCCACATCGGTCAAGTGCATGAGTGAATTTGCACGCTTACAGCACCGCATGTGCTCTTGGAGACCTTGATTGCTACAACTACCTACTAGCACAAAGAAAATTGCATACAACCACCATATCTAGCAGTTTAATTTAGATCTAATTGCCTAATTAATAGATGCTTTATGTACAGTTCATATAGAAAATACACACTAAAGCCTCATTTTTAAATCCTGAGAAAGCTTTAAGCAGAACAAAATGAAGGAAGCAGCAGATAATCCAGGATATTTGACTAAAGTTAAAGTGTTTAGAGGATTAGATGCCAAACAAGAAATGCAGTGTTTAGGGAGCATCTGGATGATACTTTTAGTCATGCGCTTTAGTTTCAGGTAGTCTTGTGAGAAGCAGAGATTTGGACTTGATCATCCTTACGGGTCCCTTCCAACTCAGGATATTCTATGATTCTATCATTTTATGATTTATCATTCAATATCTCATAATCTATGGAATTAGTTGTTTGTATGAATTGGTTTCTCTTGAACTAGGTGAAAACAAAATCAATATTTTTTTTAACACTTAGCCAAAGAACAAAATGCTTATTCTTGCTTGTGCAAGAATAAGCATTTTCTTTCCCTTTTACACATTGAGACATTGTGAGGCTAAAAATAAAATGTACTATATTGTTATAAAAACAATCAAACCTGTTTTTCAAACTATCACAGGCTTTAAAAGTACAGCCTATATACAAAGCCTTCATATAAAAAAAAAATCTGCTATAGTCCCCTAGCATAAATCTTTAATTTCAAATATGTATCTTTACACTACACTCATTCATTAGCTGTTGCAACTATTTTTAATCTTTCCTGAGATACAAGAAGTGGAGCTTACACTGGAAATTTCCATCAGCTGAAACTAACCTGCATTTCACTTCAAGTCAGCAAATGATTTCCTAATTTACAATGGAAATGACTCATCACTGTCTTGAATGAAGGGGCAGATGCCTCCTCAGCAAATTCACTGATGACACAAAGCTGAGAGAAGTGGCCTGGAGGGCTGTGGAGCCCTTCAGAGGGCCCTTGATAGGTTGGAGAGATCATAGAGAAGAACTGTCTGAAACTCAACAAAGGCAAGTGCAAGGTCCTGTACCTGGGGAAGAATAACCCCATGGACCAGCACAGGCTGGGGGCTGACCTGCTGAGAAGCACCTCTGTGTAGAAGGACCTGGGGGTCCTGGTAGACAACAAACTGTCCACAAGCCCAGCAGTGTGCCTGTGTGGCCAAAAAGGTCAAAGTAATCCCAGGCTGCACTAGAAAGAGCATTGCCAACAGGTCAAGGAAGGTGATCCTGCCCCTCTACTCAGCCATGGTGTGGCACATCTGGAGTGCTGTGTCCAGTTCTGGGCTCCTCAGTACAAGAAAGACATGGGTCTCCTGGACCAGGTCCAGTAGACTGCTACTAAGTTGGTCAAGGTAGTAAGAGAATCTCTCTTATGAGGACGGGCTGAGGGAGCTGGGCCTGTTCAGTCTTGAGACTTTGGAGAAGGGACCTCATCATTGTCTATCAGTATCTGAAGGGAGGGTGTCAGGAGGATGGATCAGGTTCTTCTTGGTGTTGCCAAGCAACAGGACAAAAGGCAATGGGCAGAAACTGATGCACAGGAAGTTCCACTTGAGCATGAGTAAGAACTTCTTTACTGGGCAATGACTGTGCACTGGAAAAGATTGTCCAGAGAGGCTGTAGATTCTCCCTCACTAGAAATATTCAAGAACCTTCCAGATGCACTCCTGTGTCATCCTGTGGGATGATCCTGCTTGAGCAGGGAGGTTGGAACAGACAAGCCACATTGCTCTTTCCAACCTTACCCATTCTGTGATTCTGTGAAAGTAGAATACTTGCATACATATATATGTAGATATATACATGTAGATGTACATACAATATATTTATGAAAATAGACAAAAAATAATAAAAATGGTAATGAACGAAAAAATAAAGAAAATCTTAAATAAGATATTTTAAATTGTATATTGGCTTTTAACAGATATGTGCTTGTTAAAGAAATTTGTGGTTATTTTGCTCTTTTTTTTAATAGCATTACCTTGGTTTTGGAAGATGCATAGCAATTAATTCAAAAGAGAAGCAAAAAGAATGTGAACCTACCTTAAAGTATCTGTGAGAGTGTAAGAAAATAATCTAAAATCTCTCACTGTAAAATATTTATTTGGAGTTACATGATTCTAATGAAATGTAATGGAAAAAACCTTATAATGTGTATATGCTTCATGCACATCCATAAAGGAATTTCAGTTCTCTCCTGACTTGATTTTATATCTGTCTCTTCAGACATGCACATTGATTTTGAAGACTTTGCGGCACTAAGCATGAAACATTCTTGATTCCTTGCAGTGCTGTCACTAAGATGGATAAGCCACATTATGGTTTGGTGGCCATTTAACTCTTTTGAACTTGACAGTATTTCCCTGGAGCTGGAGACCAAGGGGAAAAAAAATGGAAAGACAAATGTGCAGGACCTCAGCTGTGCTCAGGATTGCTCTGTGTATGAAATGCAGGTTTTCTGACAGCAAGACCAACCTCTTTCTTCTTTGTTACCTCCTTGCTAAGGAATACAGGGGAGGCAAAGTTTTCTTTTAAAACTATGCAATTCAGACTTTTCATTCTCTGGAATAAAAAAATAATATTTTCAGAACTTCAGTGTCAGGAAGAGAGATCTAGTGATTCAGATAACACATAAAATTTGGACATATTTGAGTGACCTGAAAACAGCATCACAGATGCCCAGCTGACATCCTCCCTCTTCCAGGCAGGTCTGAGGGCATAAGGGACTACTAACTGAGACAAAAATGTCTATGTACTCTTTAATCCTTCTGTAGAGGTCCAGATGGTTGAGATGAGTTTTTAGTTCAGAACATAATTAAGTCAAGGAAAAAAGACCAGAACCCCCACGAACCAGTTCCTGGAAGGTTTACTAGACATATATTTACAAACTTCTGCTAACTGATAAAACTTGACTTGGTTGCCCACAAACAAACCCCCATGCCATTTTTGATGCTCAAGAGCATTCAAGTCAACTGCCCAGTGCTGGCAGCTAGGAGACACAGACCTGCCTCCCACCACAGCTGGAGGCAGGTGGAGACACCCTCAGGCAGCACAGGTGAAGCCTATGGTTAGGGAACAGAAGGAGTCCTGGGATTCTTAAGAGACAACAAACCCTATCTCAGCCCAAAAGCTCAGATTAAGGACAGAAGTTCAATCTCAGTTTTGTGGTCCATCTTTATTTTTGGTCCCTTCATGTGCATGATTAGCAAATGGATGCCTACAGACCACTGTATTCCTGTTCATTTTAGTTCAAGGGCCTGAAGAAATATGTCTGTTATGTTTGAACTGGCAAAATGATGTGCCACAATGTGGTTGTGAGAGTTTCTGCTTTCAACTTTCAAGTACCTCAGGATCTTTTGTCCTAAAGCTATGTAAAATTCAGTGTTTCATTTCTCATTTCTCTGGTTTATGTAGCATGAGAGTGGGAGTATTTATTGTCTTTGGGTAGGATGTGCAACCTTCACAAAGAAATTGGTATATACTTGTAATTTATAAGTAGGTGCTGAGTTATCTGCATTTGCTGTATAATCAATATTCTGTGTAATACTAACTGAAGAGCTAAAATTCAATTGTGACATAATTCAGCATTTGTAAACAGAAGCAATAAAGTGTATTAATTAAAAATGTGATGTTTTCTCTTTTTCTGATGCTAGAGTGTTGTAAAATAGAAATGCTATTATGATTCATTTAATCAGAATTTTACTTAGCTGAGGTAATTATATTCAGCCAAGGTCTATCAATACAATTAGCTGTCAGTTATATAAACTGTAGTGAGAACAGCTGCATAAAACTTAATGTATTTTGAAATATTAGAGGGTTTTTTTCAGGAAACAAGAAACCAACTATTATAGTTTTTATTTAGATCAATTTATTGTACCTCTCTTTAGCTTGGTGTTTTCTTCAAATATTAGTATAGTTCTGCTCTGCTATATTTGTGTTCTAATCATGATGCGGGCAAGTACCATATAATTTCACAACTTTATTACATGAAGAAAAAATTACATAGAAACATAAGTTTCTGTAAAATGTAGAAATCTTTAAAGATGTAAAAATATAAGTAGGGCTTTCAGTATTGACGTTCAGTAGTATTTTGAAATCTTCAAAATGTTTATTCCTGCAAATACTTGTGAGTTAAAACATATATTAGTCATGTTTTTGCAGAATAGCACTGCGCCCAAGTTCCCAATGTCTATACAGGATGACAAGCTCTGAATTACACAAAAGACTGGCCTGGCTTGTCACCTGCATTAGAGCCCAAGCACAGTCTCAGATACAAACGGAGCACACTTTTTAGGGCACATGAAGTATTGCATGTGTAAGTAAAATAAAGTATTGCTTTTTTTGCTAAAGCAAATCTGTACTTTCCATATACAGGCTACCTATGAAGCAACAGTATATAGAGAAGGCAGCTCCAGGGCCCAGCATTTTATCATAGAACAACCATGGGATTTCCCTGAGATTGTGGAAGATTTTTTTATTCATTACAAGAAATTTGGTATATATCTCTCAAACTCCCAATGAATATAATTTCCTGCCACAAACTCACTATAGATCTATAAACTATTTTTGGAATATATACTAGGAAAAAAAAAAACTTGTTCAGTAAATCATAAGTTATTTACAGATTCTGTGTCAATGCGCCACATAATTTCCTTTGTAATATGTTTTCATGGTTAACAGAATAGAATGGCATCGTTAACAAGACTTTTATCTAAGTTATATATGTAGAGAAGTATCCTAGGCTGTGGGAGTCCCAGATTCAGTTCTTTATTATGCCTGCATGAAGATCAAACTTGTGATGAGTCCCTTTGATTTCTGGATAGGTGGTTTTCACAGATTTTCCTGCTGACACTGTTTCATGTTATATAAAGTACTTAAACTTGCATTACAGCAGATACTGCCAAATACTTTCTCTGTTTCAAAGAGGAAACAGATTTTAAGGCAAGTATACTGAAAGAAATACTTAAGAAAATACTGAACTAGAAAAGCAGAGTTTTTGCAACTGGGTTGTGGATGTGCACAGTCCTTTGGGAATGTGTTGGACATCTGGCACTCTGGAGAAGCATCAGACCTACTAACTGAAGAATGACTGTGTCATGCATTCATAATAAGCCCAGTGTTTCCATATGCAGTGGATAGTCTGGATGGTGTGTGCTGACATAGCTCACCTCCCTATGGCCCTGTCTGGAGTTCTGGTATCCCAATTAAAAATTCTGTACACATATAAGAAAGTTGGCTCTGATAAGTATCTGTCAGATGACAGATGTAGAACAGCCATCTAAAACCTCTCACTCAAGCTTTTGAGGTAGGGAAAAAACTCAAAAATCAAGTCTTAGGCAAAAAATAGGGTATATGATATTAGCGTCATTTACATTCTCTTTCACTAGATAAATGAATATTTTAAATAAATATTTAAATTAAAACAGCCTCAAGAGAAGAAAATAATGCAATGCCTTCCAAATACTGTACAATATGATGTCTGAGACAATCCATTTGGATATTAGGAATTTAACAGAGAAATGATGTATTCAATCCAGTCCTACCATAGTCTCAGTTTGTGCCTTAATTATTTGCACATAGAGGAACTCTACCTAGCCAAACGTATCATTTTACTGTGAACTATGTCAGTTTAACTTGCACCTCAATTCGTAGTTTCTCAAGTTGTAATTGAAAAATCTAAGTGAAAACTAATATATGGAAAACTGTGTATTACCACTCATAATGTATGTAACATTGAAAATATTGCTAATGCTGATCAGGAAATTATGTTTCTTGACAACTGTCTATTGGCTAAGGGGAATATTACCCAATCTAAAGCCTTGATATGAATCCAACGCGTTTTTGGAGAACCAGAGAATAAAAGAAAAATACCTATGGTAGAACATGCCATCGCTGTGCTAAAGAAAGAACAAAACTGTAGGCAGCTGAGACAAATAACTGCCTTTTGCTGTCATGTCCTACTGATCAATCAGTACTGACTGCAAAAAGAAAATGATATAAACAGGTTATTAGGGCATGTCTCTCTCCTTAAGTTAGACAATGTCTTCAATAAATCACAGCATACTTTGAAATAAACTGCTAGGACTCAGTCTGACTGTTAGTGTTTCCTCTAATAAACCAAGCCATGACTGATACTAATTTAGGCTCAACTGAGGGCCATCAAAGATAATGCCTAACCTCAGAAGCCTTTTGCTAAATCAAAGGTCACAGAACATGCTATAAACTATCTGTAATATACCTCAGCTGAAGGAATTACCTGAACAAATGAAAAGATAAAAAATAAAACTGAAAAATCTCTTAAAGTGAAATATATGTGTATTTATGCTATTTATGAGCAGTTCTCCATTGTTTTCCAGCTGCCATATATAAAAAAATCACTGTCTGTCCAAAGGCATTCAGGATTTGAAATTCATCATGACGTATAGATGACAAAGTACTGAAACAAGCCACCTAGGGAGGTTGTGGAATCTCCTTCTCTGGAGATATTTAAAAACAATCTGGACACAATTCTGAGTAAAACCCTCTAGGGGACCCTACTTGAGCAGAGAGGTCGGAGGAGATGACCTCCAGTGGTCCCTTTCAACCTTACTGATTCTGTGATACAAGTCCAGATAAGAAAATTACAAAATACTGGGCTTAGTTGTAATCTAGAAAGATACCCAAAAAATGGAAAATCAGGACAGACTGACATACTGTAAAATAGTAGGCTACATATGAAGTATGAAGAATGAAGAGGCCGATGTGTGGGAATAGGGAAAAAACCATAGATTCAGATAAACTAGCAGAAGATACTAACTGTTGAGAAGAAGGGAGAGAAAGAGCTGATATGAAGAAGCAGTAGAAAGATCTTTAATCAAATTGTCCAGAAATTTCAAGATTAGTTGGATTTACTTTGGTCTTCTTTTAGGAAGGTGAGAAACTTCAACACTTAGATACCTCCACAGTTTCCATTCAAAATACATTATGTCTTCAGTCTTTAGCTTGCAAAGTTCTCATACTTAAACTAAATATTTAGTGTAAATTGAGCATCCAGAAGATATTAAACTGCTTACATCTTATTTAACAAGGGATATGCAAGTGTGAAAACTGAATGTACCAAAATACTAAAATACCCTATTAATAGTGATATAATATAATTGTTCTGCTGGTCCAAGAAAAATAATTTGAAATTTCAACTTAGAAAAATAATTTCAGAGTTAAATTTTAAGACAATGTTTTATCTTTTTCAAAAGCTTTTTTTTTTACTTTTTAAGCTTAAAAAAAATTTTGTTTTTTGCTGAAAGTAAGAAGTAATCAGCTAAAGGTTTATTTTTCTTTCAGTCATGGACACACTGTGAATGATGAGTAAGCAGATTTATTGCATGTTTGTGGGAAGGTAAGAGAGCCCTGATTAGTATGAGCAGGTGCATATTGTCTGTCACAAGCTACCTGCGTGGTGATGTGTTGGTTTTATTTAGCAAATCTGATTCATGCTGCTGTGTGTTCAGGTTGTAGTCTAATTGGAAAGCTGGCAAGGAAACATTTTTTCTTTTGTGACCTGTTTAGAACATACCAAAGGCTAGCAGTGTTTCACTTGTTTAAAAAAAACCATAGTACACCAGAGAATTTCTTTCTTTTAGCTGCCAAAAGAGTCTTTGGTCACTAGAGATTTAATCTGCTGAATAAAGAACACAGATGCCCACAAGCTAAAGATAATTATCATAAACTTGCCAATATCCCAAACAACTTACTGAGTTCAGTGTAGATTGACAGAGTATGTAAAAGCCTTAAAATGATGACAAAAATACTGCTTTAAAAGCGTGACTCACTTTGAGTAATCATTGTATGTAAATTGGTGGCTGCCCTGGTATCGTGTAATGTAATGAGTAGGCAGGTTTTCATAATTTTTCATTCACATCACAGACTGAGATACCTGAGGTCATTAGGTATGGTAAAGTATGCTTCAAGATTCTTATTAATATTCCCTTCTGTAGTGGTTTGATCACATCTATTTCACTCTGTGAGATAAGGAGTAGAAGAAATGCAAAGCAGGCCTAAAACTTTAAAGAACATAAAGAAGTTTATTACTAACAGTGTTAAAAGTTACAAGAAATAATGAGAAGTTAAAGCAAAACTCTCTTCCCTCCAGCACTCCCCAAGCAAAAATTCCTTCCCCCCCCTCCCCCCCTTCTCCCTCCAGCACTCCCCCCTCCTTTTACCACCTCACACAAAGGGTAACAATTTTGGTCAGTGTTGCAGTCCTTAAAAGTCCCTTTCTTACGCTTAGGGAAAAGGTTCCTTCTGCCATGTCATGGACATTTTTTCACAAACTCAGTAGTCCGTCCAGAAATTATCTACTGAAGTGAAATCTCTCCCATGACAATTCCACAGTATATTCATACTGCAATCATGGGCCATCACATGGGGTTACAAGTCCTTTTAAAGATGAATTCTTCCAGCCCAAAACACAAAGGTTCTCTGCTTCCAGTCTCTTTTAAACATGAATTATTCCAGCTTAAACACAA